>QODF01000078.1:1711850-1728481 GCA_024372805.1 Oostethus manadensis | reverse complement strand
GCCGCAAACTCCCCAGTTTTAATGACACTTATTCACTATACATAGACTCACAGACACCTCACATTCATTTTTGGGGGGCGGGACTTGTGTCACAGGGTGGGCAGAGCTACTTAGCCGTGCTCAGCTGGCGGAGTGGTTCTGCCCATGGTGTCACGCAGTTTCGGCTCCTCAATTTTAATTGCCTACACACACACACATCTCACACTTGATAACACTTTTAGTTGGGTGGGGAGGCGGGGATTAAAGGGTCCTATTACACCCCTGTTTTCTTAGACGCTCCATGGGGCTGGGGGCGGTGGGGGGGGATTGTTTCGGCTCCGGATCTCAGTCGGCGGCAGTGCTGGGAGGAGTGCCTGCCGGCCTGCGGGCCTGCCGGCCTGCGGGCCTGCGTGCCTGCGGGCCTGCGTGCCTGCGGGCCTGCGTGCCTGCGGGCCTGCGTGCCTGCGTGCGGCGCTCTGTGGATTTTCCGGCGGCCGGGTATGGTGGTATGGCCCCGTGTCTCGGGGGAGCTCGAGGTGATGCTGCTCACTGCATTGGGGGGGTGGCACATCCAGGTGCATATGTAAAAATGTAGGTGTGTAAGTGTATGTGTGTTGGCATGTGTGAGTATGGGAACAGGTTTTGGTGTAGGTCCTGTGGCTGGGGTGGACGGGTCACGGTGGGTGAGAGGGGGGGGGTAGACCCATGGGCCCTCTATGGGCGCCTGCCTCTGGCGTTGGGGAAGGCGATGGCCCGCGGCAGTTGTGTCTGGGGTGGCCTGGAGCTCCCGGGGTGTGGGGTATGGCCCCCCTGCTTTGGGGGGTTGGGTGGCTTCTGGGCCCGGGGGCTCTTTCCCCTGTATTTTTGCTCATTTTGCTCTGTGACTGTTCTAATTGTTGCTGAAATTGTGATTATCACGGTTGTTTATAATATGGTTGAAATATGTTTGTGAGGTTCTTCTGCACCCTTTCTTATATCCCTCACCCCACCCCCCACCCGTCCCTTTTCAGGTCAGGTCCGGCATCGAAATGTGGCGCAACAAAATTCATAATAAACGCAGTCAAATGTCAAGGGAGACTCATTTGGATTATGAAGTCTCCCTTGGCAAAAAAATTTTGCTCAGTATTTAAAGGCAGCTTGACTCCCATTCAGCTGTTATGATGCTGGACAAGACAAAAAAAAACAAACAAAAAAACAATGTACCATATCTACATCATATTTAATGTACCTCATGTATCATATTTACCCCATGTTTAATGTACAACATACACCTTGTATACCGTATTTACATCATATTTAATATACATCTCATGTACCATTTTTACAACATATTTAATGTACCTCGTGTATCATATTCAATGTACTTCAAATGTACCATATTTACGTAATATTTAAGGCGTGTACCTTTTGTTGTATCTTATTCATGTCGTATATCATGTACCATAGTTACATCACATTTAATAGTTTTAATACCACCATATTTACATCATAACTGATATACCCCTAATATACCATGTTTACATCATAATTCATGCATCTGTAGTGTACTGTAGCATATTTACACTGGATTGGATTAAGGTCCGGGGATGGGGTTGGCCACTCCATAACATTATTTTTGTTGGTTTTGGAACTAAGATTTTGCTTCTTTACCGGTGTGTTTAGGGTCATTGTCTTATTGGGGCATGCCCTCATCAAGTATTTTGACATATGCAAACTGATCTATGATCCCTGCTATGGGATAAATAGGCCCAACACCACAGTAGGAGAAACATGCCCATATCATGATGCTTCACTGTCTTCACTGTGTACTGTGGCTTCAATTCAGAGTATGGGGCTCGTCTCACAAACTGTCCTAAAAATAAGATTTTCACAATCCACAAAATGTTCCTCCATTTCTCTTTGCGCCAGTTGATGTGTTCTTTGGCAAATTGTAACCTCCTCTGCACATGGCTTTTTTTTTAACAGGGGGACTTTGTGGGGGATTCTTGTAAATAGATTAGCTTCACACAGTTGTCTTGTCTGTGACTGTCAGTACTTACAGGTAACTCCTGACTGTCTTTGCTCATCCTGGAGCTGATCATTGGCTGAGCCTTCCATTTTGATAGTGAGCTTCTGTTTTCTGCCACGTGTCTCTGGTTTGGCTCTCCATTTTAAGGCATTGGAGATCATTTTATATTTATGTTATATTTAAAGTTGTAATAATCACAAGGAAGGTAAGAGTCAGATGAAGGTGCTGTTGGTTATTTTAAAAGTTCAATGAGAGTCGCGCCCAAAATTGCTGAGAAAGCGTCCCGCCCAGAGAGCATGAGTAAGTTGGAGCTCATTCCAGGAGAACAATATCACTCTTTGCTCGGCTTCTGTCGACACGTTGAAAACAAACACCGCCGCTGTGACTCAGGACACTGCAGCCGTTTGTGGCTGGTCCTGTTTCCTTATTGGATCATGTTGGACCATGCTTGGTACCTAAGTTTTCTTGGGGTCCCAGACATCAATAGAAGGGCACTACAATATCCCTTAAACTACGCAATGTACCACAAACTGTCCCGTGTTTGTTCTTTGTGTTTTGTAGGAACAAATGGACTTCAGGACTTTAGGACATTGTGGTCGATTGATTCGACGTCACACGTCGAGCCAATAATCCCACAAAATGAATATACAACATGGATTATTGTAGGATAGCAGAGTCAACTAAACACTCAGGTAAACACAACTTTTAAGTAGAAATACATATTTGCAGACCACCACAATGTAGCCCGCCCGGGATCCTGCAGTTGTTTTTGATACTGTACAAACTGTAACCTGTGCCTGTCTGCTATAGCTGTAGACAACTGTGAATCCAATGTATTCCCTGCATACCCCTGCTCAGTAGTCGAGCTCGGTGTTGTTCTAGGACTTGATTCTATTCTATGACTTGGACCTGAGTCACATTAAAATGACACAACCGACAAGTTGAGACAAAAGAGCAGACAGCCACACCTTTTAAGCTCCTGTCCAATCAAACACATTTATCTACAAACGTGTCATTTTTGGCACACAGTGTGCACGTTGGAGTGTGCAATCCCCCTATTTATGTTTCGACTGGGGCTGTTCTGCATAACAACTGGTTGTTCGCCTTCCTGTTGGCAAAACATCTCTGACAGCCCCAAATATTGTCTCATTCCACTGGAAAAGTGGCCACATTCAAGCCATTTTACACGGGCCGTATAGTTCCAGTTAGCATCTTACAGCCAAAGGTAGTCAACATGACATTTCATGTAATCTCATTTTACTGACATTAAATTTTCATCAGCGACATCTGAGTGCCGCGCGCTGGAAAGCGTCTCACAACGTGTCAAATTACCCCAAAAAAACCTTAGAGGCTCAGAGGTAATTACAAGTTGAGCTTGAGAGGTTGGACTGGACGGGGTGTGGTGTTGAGAGGTGCTTTTTTAACAGGTGTGTCTGTGTGCTGTGTTGTTTGGTGTCGAGCACATTTGCAGTTTCGCTCACCCAGCTGGTGTTGTACGGCGTACAAACACATTACAAACACCTTGTCAAATGAAGAGCTCTTGCACCGCAGCTCATTGCTACTGCTGTGGACTAACGAAAGGTCTGTGCTAGCGTGTCGACCTTTCAACCTAGCAACGGCAAACACGCCGTGTGAGAAAAAACATGCGGCGAGCTCAGCATGAGTGCTTGGGGGTAAAAACCGGTTCCACGGGAGGCCGCCGGGGAGGCTCACACATGCTCAGACACAATCTCAGCGCAGACACACCCAAATCAACTTATTGTATGTGCAGCCCTGTGCTTTCTTGTTGCATTTTGTTTATCTGAACTGTACCTTCTTGCCTGCGAACGTTGTTCTTAGAAACATAGAAGTGAGATTGCTACATATAAGTGCATATAAGCTATTCTCAATTGCTTTTTACCAAAATGTCGGTGGCGACTGCTGGTCAGTCCGGTAAAGTCTTAGAACAAAGTAATGAAAAACCTGGAAAAGGCTCAGATGGAAGTTTATACTTCAAGATCATTTCAATGTCAATCAAAAAGAGATTCCGCCGATCATCTAATCATCAAGCAGAATCCGAGTGTCCTGGTCAGCCCACTTCCCCATAGACTCCCAGAGACTCTCGGTGTCCGATGGTCAGGACAAAGCCCAGTATTTATCCAGTGACTGTCCAGTGTTTCGCAGTGGTACAGCCCACTCTATGCTTCCCCATCAAATTCAGTAGATGTGCAGCGTCCGACTGTGTAAAACCGTCGTAGCACTGCGGGGATGAATGACGGAAGGAAGTGTTGTCAGTTACCTGATAAGTAGCTAATTCTGAACTAGTGCATATTTAGTATATTTATAAATGCACACACATCACTTATCACCATATTTTGGGGACATTTTAGGGAAAGCTGAGCTTCCCTTGCAGTCTTAGAGCAATCGCCACTGCTAAATGTATATTTTAAACGTCACAATGTAAAATAATTTGCATTTTAATATCTTTTTCATGGTGGAAAGGAAACTGCTAACCATCTTTATATACAGATGTTTGCAGGGAGGGTAACTGGATCCATTATATTTACTGTTGGTACCAATATTACCTATTTGATTCCACATCCGGTCAGGAACAGTAGCCACTTGGCTGGCATTGAGTGGGTGGGTCCTGATGATTGTATGGACTCTTCATTAATTAAATCCAGTCTCAGAAGTTTTGTTATTTGCGTGTCTCCTGCACCACCACCTTGCGATATGATGGGATTCTGCTCACTGCAGTGCTGCCGGATGAAGACATCCTAGATCCAGTGGACTTGGATGTGCTCTTGCTGCTGAAGGATTTTACAGATCCAGCGGTGTTTCTCTTTTGGGACGAACCTTCTGCTTCCTGGAGGGTTTGCCCACTTGCCCTGGAGGAACCTTCAACCACCAAAACTCTCTGAGCTCCTGAAATCCCTCCTGGCTGCAAAGCGCCCCCTTTCACGAGGGAAGTTTTTTTGAATTCCTTTAGCACCTTTACAGAGCCTGCAGGGACCTTGTTTTCCATGACCACCATGGCCTGCAGGACAGATCCGGGGGCTCCAATGGTATGGATCTTGGTGTTGTCCACCAGCACCATGCCAGGGTTTTTAGTTTGTCCGCTAGACACCACTGTTTGCCCCTGCACTAGCATGCCTTGTGCGGGTGCTGCTAGAACTATGCCCTGAAGGTTTGGAGCTGGTGCCTCTGCCAGCAGCATAGTGTTCTGGACTTGTGGCTGGACCACATACTGCATGGGTTGCAACACTGGAGTGGTGGTGGTGTAGTAAACAGGCTGTTTCCGCTCGACTAGGAACATCTGGCCTTGATTTACCACTTCTTGCGCCGCTGTAATCATTGTGTTTTCTTTCACTACCTGAGAGTGACCCGTCTTTTTTATTACAGTATGCTCTACTGGTGACAGCTTTGTGGGTTCTGGCAAGGGTTTACTCGCAATCTTTGTTAAGGATGTGCTGGACAGTGGAGTGGCCACCTGTTGGATTTTCTTGCCACCGCACACCTCTGCCAGGGTCTTAAACTTTGGTCCGAGGTCATCAAGAAACTGCAGATCGTTGCTGGACTCCAGGAGGCTACAGCAGCCCACTGAGCCAGTGGAGGAGCCTCGGTCCTCAAAGTTGTATTTCAACAGAGTATCCTCCACCGCAAGGTTCTCTCCTCCGCTGTGCGACTTCTGTTGAAAGAAGACAACAATTGTATATAGACTTATTATAAACCATCACGAGTCTGCATGGCTGTGTCTCAATTTGTCTCACTGCCGTACTTCCACGTATTAGGATATCCATTAATATTGGCCTCGTATTGGCATCCATCCATTTTCTCTGCCGCTTATCCTCATTTGGGTCGCGGGGGTATGCTGGAGCCTATCCCAGTTGACTTGGGCGAGAGGCGGGGTATACCCTGGACTGGTTGCCAGCCAATCGCAGCCCATATTGGCATAAACACGTAATACTGGTCAATATTGTTATCGTTTGTTTCCCCTATAGTGAAACTCGATATAGCTAGTTGTCGATTGGCCACTGATCAGTGTGGGCCAATCTCCGTGCCAACTCACGAGATTAGCAAATTAGTAATTGCCTTTCAGTGTTTATTATAAAAGATGATCACCGGTGGCTAGCACTGTTGCAGCCTGCAGCGATCATGTGGTGCAGTGTAGTATCTTGACCTAACTAACATCTTTGGCAGGGTCGTCTTCCCACTTTCCCAAGACATATTTGTTTTTACATGCAATCACACGCCACAAAAACTATATTCCGTGAGTAGCACGTTAAACAAGACAATTGATAGTCTGATGAGTTTTCAACGCCCACGGTGTGATCATCATTCAAACGACAGCCATGTGGCTAACACTCGTTACACACGTATGAGCGTGACAGGCAGAAGGCTAAGCTCATAACCCGAAAAATAAATCAAATTCATCAGAGGAGATGAGCAGCCTTTCACAGCAGTGGAAGACGCGAGTTCTTTTTCACAAACCTTGAAGTTCCACCAAGGTACTCTCACATTTAAAGACTTGTCATCCTCTGGAAGAGTCACCATGCAATGATATTTTCTTATCGCAAGGTAAGTATAATTTGTTATTGTTCGAATAAAAACTGGATCTTATGGTTTCTGTTTTCATATATCACATTGCCAGGAACGGGGTACATGTCTATTCCAGGAAAAATGTCTATTTTGAGACACACCTCACAACCCAGCAAACATTGTGCTACCTTGACGTTGACTTTCTCCTCAATTCTTAGGTCAACATTGGCAATAAAAGTGACTGATGTAAATGCACATTTTCATTGCACCTGCGTTGCTATGGGGACTGAATGCAAAAGTTTGAATCCTAAAGAAGAATCACCATAATTTCCTTTCATATCCCAGTTTGAACTGTAGGGATAGCAATCTTGTCTCACATCCTCTTGCTCTGTAGCTCCCCCATGAGGAGTTAACGCAGTACTGGCAAGTCTGTGTTTTGTCAGCTTGTCTGAGTGTACACTGAACTGATGATATTGTGTCTTACATGTTATGGTTAAACAAATATGGCAGTCGATGCTCAGTCCTCACCTGCATGTAGTATTGGGCGAGGATGTGATCTGGCAGCGCTATGCTGTCATACATTCCTGCGGAAGTGCCTCCTACAGCTCTGCTCCCCAACCTGGAGTAGAAGGTGTTCATGTTGGCCTGGTTCATCACCCACAACTGGTTTATGCTCCCTTCCACAAAAGCCGACTGATCTGTTTGATCACCGAGATTGCTGCCCGAGACCGCCTGTGTCGGCAGGTAGGTCAGCGGCACCTCCTGCAACAGTCCCGAGCAGACAAGTCAAGTTGGAAATACTCAAACGCTATCCCGCGGAGTGATTTGGACTCACCGTGTTCTCCCCCTGGCCCTCGGTGCAGTAGTTGATTAAGTGGGATTTGGTTTCAAATGGTATGTCACGAGCTTCCCCCGGCAGCCCCATAGCACCCCCACATTGGCAGAATAGCAGCAGCAGAGGAATAACTGGTAAAACAAAAAAACTCTTTGTTGAACATTCACAAAGGTTATCTGGATTTCTGTTTCTCACTTACGTAATAGCAGCAGCAGGCCCAGTAACAGTAGTCCGATCCCTGCAGATCCCAACTCTGCTGTTTTGCTGGGCTGACCACGTGCCCCTCGTTTTCCACACAACACTTGATCCTCACAAGTACACACTTGGACCGTCACCTTCTGGGGTTTTGGGCACGCCAACCCCTGCCCATCCTTCACCATCACTTCCACCTGGTGTAAACCGGGCCACATGGACTCCAGGGCCCTCAGGATGGCAGTAGTGTCTGCACACAACAAACACAGACAGTGACGTTCATCAGCAGGGATGAGCTAAAAATCCACTCAGATCCAAACTGGACGCCGTCTGCTCTCCAGTCTCCTCACCGTTAAGATGTTCCACCTGCCATTTTCCCGTAGTGCCTTCTGGGCTGATTTCAAAGGTGAAAGGAGCTCCGTTTGGGAAGTCGTCCTCATCAATGGCGCTGACAAAAACAGCATCCTGAGGAATGCACATTGTCTCGATGGTACTGGTCAGAGTGGGACAGTGGTCATTAAAATCTTCCACCTGGATGGCCACAGTGCCAGTGGCGGTGCTTGAGGGCATGTCTGTTTGTGGAAATACATCAAGAATACTCAGCTTCTCTTCCGTTTCTTATTGAGCCACACTGTTTATTCCATGGCGTGAAGGACTCGAGCAGGTTGCGTATATCGCCTACCTTCTGAAATGCAGAGTACTTTGGCGTAGTACGTCCCATTAACCAGAAAAGTAGATTCTCTGTCAGGCATCTTGTTCATCTTGATCTCAGCTGTGTCTGGGTCGATGATGAGCCAGTTGTCAGGGTCAGAACCTTTTACATATCTAAAAAAGAATGCAAACAATAAGTCTAATGGTGTGTTTGTGTCTGGACACAATCGCCATGACAATGTTTATCCACTCACCTGACATTCTCAGCCGGTTTTCCAGTGTCCTGGTCCGTTGCTGGGTAGCGGGCAATAATGTCCTTAATGCTGGTGGAGCCTCCCTCTGACAATGTAATCACTTTGACTTTGGGGTCAAAATGTGGTCCTTCACGCTGATTATTTACATTGATTTTGACGGGATAGGTCTTATACGACGGGCTTTCCGCAACTTTTCCATGAGGTGGGGCCTTGTTCCTCACAGTGAGTCCAAGTTCCAGGTTCTTGACATTCTCATAATCCACAGGCTGAGAAAGAGTACATATTCAGCCAAACTACAGTATTTTAGGATGACACACATGCTAACATGGGTGGATGTTTTTGTGAAACGAGATGACATATTTGCATTGATGGAGCTAAACCATCTTAGCCAACGACAAATCTTATGAAGTGTACCTTGTCAAGCATGAGGATGCCCTCATTAGTCTTTGGGTCTTTTTTGATGCTGAAGTAGTTGCCCTCGTTGCCTTTGACAATGTCAAACACGGGTTCCCAGTTTTCTGTGTCTTTCAGGTCCAAGTCTTGAGCTTTGATTCTCATCACCTCCACACCTTGCGTGTTCTCCTCAATGCTGCCCTCATACTGCAGGTAAAACACCAACGACCAATGATTGTTGAACACGTGGACCGGTGATACAACCAAAGACAATACAACACATGACTAGTGACATGAGCAGGGACAGTCACAGGATTGACAGATATGACAGTTGATACCTTTTCCTTTTCCAGAGTAGGAAGGTTGTCGTTGACATCCAGCACATTGATGGTCAATGTACTTGTCCCAGTGAGTCCCTGGGGACTTCCACTGAGGTCCTGAGCCTTCACCATCAAGATGTACTTATCTACTCTCTAAAATCACAACCTTTTTTAGAAGGAAAATAAATCTATTTTTTTCCTGATAGTAGCCGGTACCTCTCTATCCAGAGACGGCTTGTTGACCAAGATTTTTCCATCGTTGTTCATTAAGAACATGTCTTGAGGGGGGTTCTGTTTTACGATGGAGTAGACCAGCTGTGAGTTCTGGTTGCCGGGTTCGTCAGCATCAGTTGCAGTGACTGTCGTGACGGGTGTCCCTGGAAAACACAGCAATGACGCATCTCCAAAGCATCTCCAACTAGGTGCTACTGCGCTTCTAGGAATGATTTATTTGTTCACCGGGTCCTCAAAGCCCTGAGACCTGCTGATGATTGCAGTGCTCACCTGAAGGACTGAGTTCGTACACGTCCACGGGCTTCATGGTGTCAAATACCGGAGCATTGTCATTTTCATCGACCACTTTGACTCGTATGTCCGTCTTCTTTTCCGCATGGGTGCCATCATTAAATTTTGCCACGCCCAACATCTGGAATGACATATAATGATGAAACAGGCATACTACTTTTTGCTGGAGCCATTTATATATAACAATACGAAATAGGTTAATTGCATCAAATAAACTCAAACAAGAGCAATGACGTTGGTATTACTCACGTTGTATGTATCGATCACCTCCCTGTCCAGCACTTTGGTCACTCGTATGAATCCAGTTTGAGGATCAACCACAAAGACGTTAAAGGGGTACTCGTTGGCACCCACGCCCTCCAGAGAGTAGGTAATATCCTGATCAGTGTCGAAATCGGATCGAATCTGAAACAGGGAGAGCATGCGCACACACGCACATTAAATAGAGTTGTAGAAATGGAAAGCACATTTTCAACATGGTCCAGTAGTTCCCTCTAGTGGACAGAGGAGGGTAGTAGTAATCCTTGTGATGGAGGTGACATGTTGTAGAAGTACGTTCAGCTCACCTTGGCGATGAACTGTTGACTCGTGTAATCGGCATTTTCTTTTAGTGGCCTCGCAGGGATGATCCATTCTCTCTTTTTCCGTACAAGGTTATTGTCAGAGTGGGCGCTCAGCACAAATGCACCCTGGATGTGGTGTCACACAACCCATAGCAAACAACTTCAAGATTCAAGTCATTCAAGATTTTTATCACTTCTGAAGCCCTTATCATCAACTAAAAAGTAAGAGTCATCAGTTATACTTGGTGCACAGTGAAATATGAATGATCTGGTAGGCATTCATGTACATTTAGTGTAGCGTGAACAATGTTGTATGGCACTGTCATAAAAAGACAGTGACGGGTCTCTTTTTGAGAGCTAAGGCAGGTCATATAGCAACCACGTATTTGCTATGGGCTCCACTTACTTATAATAAAGGCTAAACACAACAAGCACACTCAGCCAACATTTCTACCTTTTGGAGAGCTCTGGAGTTCTACAAAATACACAATATTAGGGGTCGCTACATACCTTTTAAGGTCACAGTTTGGTTTATTTTGAGTAGAAAATCCATAACAAAACAGCTTAGATTTTGTGTAAACAGGCTCAATGATTCACAATATAGTAAATGGGCTCTAGATTTTCATACATGGTCAAATGTATAATTTATATTCTTTCATGTTTCAGAGCTTGATTTCAAGCCTTTCAAGCACTTGAGGGCCATGGGTAAGATGATAGGCGAAGATATGAGACATGCAACAGTGTTAGTGTTTTTAAAACAATAGTGATCATATATTGCACTAGATATGAATAAAAAATGGTTGCTCAACATGAATGATTATTTTTCCTATGTATGGAAACGTGTGGCCGACCCTGTAATGTGATATTAATGTAATGTCCAGTCTAGTCCAGCGTGGACATGTTTTTACAGTCCACCTGCGCGTATATATCGCCATTTCCTTCGTTTTCTGTGCGTGTCCATACTTGGTTCATGTCCTCTACCGTATGCTCACCCCTGCACATAATCCTACTGTCCACCTTCCTCATTGTCCAACTGTACTTGTCCCTACAGCCCACATCTCACGGACAGGCGTGTCTTTTCTGTGTCCTCACTACACTCGTAGATGCCCTTTAGACAACCCCTATTATCTACCTGGATAATGTCGACATACATGTCCCGACTGTTTAGCTCTGCATGTGACGACTGTCCACTTTCCATTTTATGGTTTGGTCTTTTTGACTTAGCCATAGAGTCCTAATTTCTTCTCACTGAGGGCGCCGTGACGCCACTTTGTTTGTACAGGCATGGCTGCATGTTTGTCGTCAAATTGAACAATTAGAAATAAAAACTCACCACGAAGAGCAGAACACATGTAGGAGAAAGCATGATGAAGCCTTGCAGGAGGTCTGAAGAGAAACTGAGCCGAAGAAAAGGAGGAGGAGGGTTTTGGACAAAGTAGAACACCCACAGTGACTGTGTGTGTGTGTGTGTGTTCGTGCGTGCGTGTGTGTGTGTAATCGTAAACTATATAGAAGTCAGACTGCTTCTCACTGCAAGCAGGCTTAAGTATGAAGCCATGCCTGTAAAAAGTGACATCCAAATCTTAGCTTTGTGTTATTGTTGCAGTTTTTAAAAATATATTACAGTACGTAATAAATCATGCTGTTTTGTTTTTGAGTACGGAAATGTGGAAATGTTAAAATGAAATATTTTTGTAGTTAGAGCATAGAAAACCTGTTTGTGACTTTCAATTTTTTTAAAATCATTATTAAAACCCTGTAGACATAAAATAACACCCACACAGTCACCCTTACACTGTTATTATTCTGTATGTTTAGACAGAATACTGCACAGTGTAGCACCACGCCAGAAGAGGGAGCCCTCACCTGAATATGACTGGTACCACTCCCTCCGCCCCTCTGCACCCACTTACTGTTTGGCAGCCATTTAAGCATGGCCCAGGCCAAACAGAGGTTGGGAAGTATTGCCAGTTCTACTGCCTTACCGAGTGTTTGTTTGCATTTTCTCTGATTGACCACGTGTATGACTTCTCGCCTGTTTCTTGATCTTTGCCTTTTGGATTGGTTGTTTGCTGTTCGTACTGATTACTTGTGTTTTGACCTTCTTGCCTGTGACCACGTTTACGATCCCTGCCTTATGTCTAAGATTGGTGTGTACTAAACTTCTGCAAATGGATTCCTACACGGCTTCCGCCTCAACATCATTACAGAATACTTCGCCTTCATTGGATCCAGCAGAAGTGTCCCAGCTTCATGCCGCTTTTGCCTACCAAGGTGAACTGCTCATGAGTTACCAAAAACAGCTCAACAAGCTTAAATCTGCAAATGAGCATCTGACCCAGTACATCCACTCGCTCCCTTCCCCTATACCACAGACGGTAACACTCGCTATGCCTGATAAATCCGATCGTTCAGCTGAGCAGTGTCGGGGCTTTTTTCATCAGGTGGGGATTTATTTTGCTAACCAGGAAGAACAGTTCACCTCCGATGACAAGAAATGTGCCTTTTTGATGTCACTGCTTACTGGTAAAGCAATTAATTGGGCTACAGCGGTCTGGGAGACAGATCTTTTGTGTCGTACCTCCTATGAGTATTTCATCCAACAATTAAGAGAAGTGTTTGACTATCCTGCGGGGGGCAAGGATATATCGACACAATTGCTTCACATGTCTCAAGGCACCCGCACTGTTGCAGACTATGCTATCGAGTTCAGAACACTTGCTGCTCAAGGTGTTAAAAGCTGTATTCAAACAAAGCTTGAACCTTGATCTACAGGCTGAAATGGCTTGCAAAGGAGAGGATTGTACCTTTACTGAATATGTAACTCTCGCCATTAAGATTGATAATCTCATGCAAAATTCTCCCAATAAGAGAACTTTTCCACCACCACATGCTCGCGCTCCAATCACATACCAGCCCGGCCATCATTCTCCACCCACTCCCACCCTCTTTTCTACCGACTAAATCATTAACTCTTCCTGTTCGGTTAGCTACCGAAAGTACTCTGATCGATTTCACAGCGCTGATCGATTCTGGAGCTGCCCTGAATCTTATCCACCAGGACATTGTTAAGAAGTTCAACATTCCTACTCAACCCTGTGTAACACCCATCAAGATCAGTGCGGTGAACAACACACTCATAGGAGAGGGCATCAACCAACAAACAACACCATTGCAGCTCCATATTGGACTCTTCCATCAAGAGGCTATCTCCTTCTATATCATTGACTCTCCCAGGCATGACATTATCCTGGGCCACCCCTGGCTATCTTTTCACGACCCAGTCCTTTCCTGGTACCATGGTGAGTTAACCCAGTGGTCGGATTTCTGCCAAACCCATTGCATGCATTCTGCCACCATCAAGCACTGTATGACAACCAGTATTGAAAGCTTGAACACTAATCTAACTTCTAGGATTCCTGTCTGTTATGAAGAATTTAGTGAGGCTTTTAGTAAAATCAAGGCCACAAAGCTACCACCGCACCAACCATGGGACTGCGCTGTTGAGTTGTTACCCAATGCCATGCCACCCAAAAGCAAAGTCTACCCCCTGTCCCGAAACAAAACCCAAGCCATGGAAGAGTACATAGAAGAAGCTCTGGAATTGGGATTTATTCGTACCTCCACTTCACCAGCTGCTGCAGGGTTTTTCTTTGTAGAAAAGAAAGATGGAGGCTTACGGCCATGTATAGACTACAGAGGTTTGAACAATGTAACAATCAAGTTTCGCTACCCTCTTCCACTTGTCCCTTCAGCATTAGAGCAACTACGTGAGGCCAGGATCTATACTAAACTCGACCTCAGAAGTTCTTACAACTTGATCCGGATTCGTAAAGGAGATGAGTGGACGACTGGCTTTCTTACCACTAGGGGCCACTATGAGTACTTGGTCATGCCGTATGGACTTGCAAATGCCCCTGCAGTCTTCCGGTCCTTCATCAATGAAATCTTCCGAGATCTTCTGAATCAGTGTGTAGTGGCATACATTGATGACATTTTAATTTACTCTACGTCTGAATCTGAACACATCCAGCATGTCAAGACTGTACTCTCCCGCCTGTTGAATAACCACTTGTATATCAAAGGAGAGAAATGTGAGTTTCTTGTCAAGCAGACATCCTTTCTTGGGTACAACATCAGTCATCTAGGCGTCGAGATGGATGACTTCACGGTCAGAGCAGTCACAGAATGGCCGCAACCCACTAGAGTCAAAGAACTTCAGAGATTTCTTGGCTTTGCAAACTTCTACAGGCGCTTTATTCGTAACTATAGCCTGATTGCGGCTCCCTTAACATCACTATTAAAAGGCAAACCATCCAAACTTAAGTGGACTGAAGTAGCTACCCAAACCTTCATCAAACTCAAGACCAGTTTCACTACAGCCCCGATTCTCAAGCATCCTAATCCTGATCTTCTCATTGTGATCAAAGTAGATGCTTCCGAATGTGGAATAGGAGCCGTTCTTTCACAGCGTCATGGTCAACCAGGAAAACTCTACCCTTGTCCCTTCTTTTCGAGGAAACTAACATCTGCTGAACGCAACTATGATGTAGGTAATAAAGAGCTCTGATCCATGAAAACAGCAAATGAAGAGTGGAGGCATTGGCTTGAGGGAGCGGTCCATCCATTTTAAGTCATCACAGACCACAAAAACCTGGAATACGTCAAGAGTGCGAAACGCTTGAACCCACGTCAAGCTCGTTGGTCTCTGTTCTTCACTCGTTTCCAGTTTACTGTTACCTACAGACCTGGCAGCAAGAACAGTAAGGCTGATGCTCTATCCAGACGTCACGACTCTTCAACTAACGATGTCACACCTGAACCTATCCTTCCGTCATCTGTCATAATTGCTGCAGTAACCTGGGATATTATGGAAGAGATCCAACGAGCCCATCAACAAGAACCACCACCAGCAAACTTCCCCATGAACAAACTCTTTGTGCCTCAAGGACTACGTGTCAGAGTCATGCAATGGGTTCATACCTCACTGAGCTCAGGACATCCGGGAATCTCCCGTACTCTCCAACTATTACAGAATTCCTTCTGGTGGCCATTAATGTCAAAAGATGTAGTAACCTATGTCAAGTCCTGTCAAACTTGTGCTCAATCCAAAACCCCCAAGGAACTGCCTTCTGGCCTTCTCCAACCATTACCCATTCCTCAGTGTCCTTTTTCTCACTTATCCATAGACTTTATCACAGACTCTCCAACGGTTTCACCACCATACTGGTCATCATAGATCGCTTCTCTAAAGCCCGGCCGTTTGATTTCCCTCAAAGGTCTTCCCACAGCAATGGAGACGGCTCAATCTTTATTCCAAAACATCTTTAGAATCTATGGTCTGCCAGAGGATATTGTTTCTGACAGAGGTACCCAATTTACCTCTCCGGTTTGGAGAGCGTTCTGCAAGCAACTTGACATCAATGTTAGCCTCACGTTGGGATATCATCCCCAATCTAATGGTCAAGTTAAACGATTGAACCAAGAAATCGGACGGTATCTCAGGACTTACTGTCACCGTGAACAGAACTGGTAGGCAGAATTTCTTCCATGGGCTGAATATGCGCAGAACTCCTTGACTCACTCTTCCACTGGAATGACCCCCTTTCAGTGTGTCTTGGGATACCAGCCCCCCTTGTTCCCGTGGTCTGGTGAACCGTCATCAGTGCCTGCGCTTGACGACTGGATTAGACGTAGTGAGAGGGTGTGGGACAGTGCCCATGTTCGTCTATAGAGAGCTATCCGAACACAAGAGTTCCAGGCCAATAGACGACGTCGCCCACACCCTCCCTACCAACCAGGAGATCAGGTCTGGCTGTCTACGAGGGACCTCAGGCTACGGCTACCGAGTAGGAAGCTCAGCCCCAGGTATGTTGGCCCGTTTAAAATGATCAGACAGGAGAGATCATGGGAGGCTTTGCACGACATCCTGGATCCGTCGCTCATTGCTGACTTTCATCGTGCCAGACCGGATCGTCCGGCACCACGACCGCGGGGACGCCCTCGTCAAGCGCCAGGAGGCGCTCCTAGAGAGGGGGATTGTGTAGCACCACGCCAGCAGTGGGAGCCCTCACCTGAATATTGACTGGTACCACTCCCTCCTCCCCTCTGCACCCACTCCCTGTTTGGCAGCCATTTAAGCATGGCCCAGGCCAAACAGAGGTTGGGAAGTATTGCCAGTTCTACTGCCTTACCGAGCGTTTGTTTGCATTTTCTCTGATTGACCACGTGTATGACTTCTCACCTGTTTCTTGATCTTTGCCTTTTGGATTACCCCTTTGGTTGTTTGCTGTTCGGACTGATTACTTGTGTTTTGACCTTCTTGCCTGTGACCACGTTTACGATCTCTGCCTTACGTCTAAGATTGTTGTGTACTAAACTTCTGCAAATGGA
>QODF01000078.1:1689173-1710622 GCA_024372805.1 Oostethus manadensis | reverse complement strand
TAGGATCTCGTCTCTGCTATTTGCAGACGATGTGGTCCTTATGGCCTCATCAGGCTGTGACCTTCAGCGTTTACTGGAGCGGTTTGCAGCTGAGTGTGAAGCTTCTGGGATGAGACTCAGCACCTCCAAATCCGAGGCCATGGTTCTCAGTCGGAAACGGGTGGACTGTACCCTCCGGGTTGGGAGTGAGGTCTTGCCTCAGGTGGAGGAGTTCAAGTATCTCGGGTTCTTGTTCACGAGTGAGGGAAGGTTGGAGCGTGAGATCGACAGACGGATCGGTGCAGCATCTGCAGTAATGCGGTCGCTGTACCGGACCGTCGTGGTGAAGAGAGAGCTGAGCCGGAAGGCAAAGCTCTCTGTTTACCGATCGATCTACGTTCCCACCCTCACCTATGGTCATGAGTTATGGGTCATGACCGAAAGAACGAGATCGCGGATACAAGCGGCGGAAATGAGTTTCCTTCGTAGGGTGGCTGGACTCACCCAAGAGATAGGGTGAGGAGCTCGGCCATCCGGGAGGAGCTCAGAGTAGAGCCGCTGCTCCTTCACATCGAGAGGAGCCAGTTGAGGTGGCTCGGGCATCTAGTTTGGATGCCTCCCGGGCGCTTTCCTGGTGAGGTGTTTTGGGCATGCCCAGTCGGGAGAAGACCCCCGGGAAGACCTAGGACACGCTGGAGGGACTATGTCTTACAGCTGGCCTGGGAACGCCTTGGTGTCCTCCCGATGGAGCTGGAAGAGGTCGCCGGAGACCGGGAAGTCTGGATTTCCCTACTGAAGCTGTTGCCCACGCGACCCGGACCCGGATAAGCGGAGGAAAATGGATGGATGGATTGATGTTTTTAGATGGCCTATTATTAGTCTGAAAAGCACCAGATTCAAATTGCTGGAACGACAGGCTTTTGTTACAGGTTTGAATAATTTCACAACCGGCTCACAGGCTACTGTTGTGGCTGTAACCCACGCCAAGCTAAAAGTCAACTCTGGACTCACTTAGCTCCCCCACTCAGCTCCCTAGACAATTATTTTCTATAGAAGTTTGTAAACATGTTTTCAGGCCACTAAAAATGATCAGTACACCACTTTGGACACCCCTGCAGTAAATCCTACCATGATCATACTATCAAGTATGGAGGTATCCACATCCTCAGTGTTTAGTCTAGTTGATGAGGCTGTCATCAGATTCATGAGTTGCCCTGCCTGCCGACAGCAGCAGCAAGCGTGGGATAATCCAGTAGGTGTCAGTGAAACCTGCCTGGCGCAAGCCCATGGCGGCTTCTGAGGAAGTCAGACAAAGCACGCCTTCCCTGGGAATAAACACACATGTCAGATCGTGGCTTGTTTGTTCTGAGTAAGTATGTCGTTCTGCTTCATGACCACCTGTACACAGACGACTACTCGGCCACATTTTTGACGCCAACTTGGCCTTACAAGTGGGAAACTTTGCCAATCGCTCCATTCACAGAAATAATCCAAAACTGAAAACACACAAACACCATAAAACGCATGCAAAATAAACATGTTGCAATCACATGAATGATTCAGGATCAAAAACAAAAGCAAAACACGTTTTCCAGTGTCTTTTTGCAATTCTGTGTACACCCAAATGATGGGGTACTGACTGACGATGGGGTACTGTGGATGCAGTCTTTGTTGGACTCGCGCTATCTTGGCTGCCAGTGAAATCAGTCAAGCGAGTTGTACAACAAAAGCTGTCTTTGTGAGGGTGTGGTATTTTTCCACTTCAACGCAGGAGTGCCGTTCATAATTCCGTTTATGGCAAAAGCTCACGCAGTTCATGTCCAGAGCTGTTCAGGTTCAAGGTTCATTCAGCGACAGTCGCTAGATCAAATAAAACAGGCATTAGTAATGCTGGTACTGATGTAGTGAAGTAGCTTTCTTTTTGTTTTTCTCAGCATGCCGGAGTTCTTACTTCCGTGAAGAATTATTATTATAAATAAAATAATTTTTGGGCATTTTGCTATTCTAATGAGGGTCCAAATGTTTTCTACCTGGCCCACAAACTGAAAAATAAAAGGATGCATTTTGATATTCTACATATCATCTTTGTGACAATGGGGTGAAAAAGCGTATTATTAGTATGAACTCTGAGCTTTTCTTATTTCCCCTCCCATATTTGCTGTTTTTTAATTTCTTAACTTTCTTCTTAAATAAACTTTATCAGTTTTCTTTTTGTAATATTACAACTTAAGTCCCATAATATTTTGACTTTATTCCCATAATATCCTAACTTTTTCTCCAGCCTCCATCCATCCATCCATGCATTTTTTCCGCTTATCCGAGGTCGAGTCGCGGGGGCAGCATCCTAAGCAGGGAAGCTCAGACTTCCCTCTCCCCGGCCACTTCATCCAGCTCCTCCCGGCAGATCCCGAGGTGTTCCCAGGCCAGTTGAGAGACATAGTCTCTCCAAGGCATCACTGCAGACGCCGCCCCAATCCACCTGTCCATCTCACGTTCCATCCTTAAACTCCTCCACTTGAGGCATGATTTCATCCTAGACCTGGAGATGGCACTCCACCATTTTCAGGGCGAGAACCATGGACTCGGACTCGGAGGTGCTGATTCTCATCGCGGCCGCTTCACACTCAACTGCGAACCAATTTAGTGAGGGCTGAAAGCTCGATGAAGCCATCAGGACCATCATCTGCAAAAAGCAGAGACCCAATCCTGTGACCACCAAACAGGAACCAGCCTAAATTTCCAAAAATTACAACTTTAAAAGCCTTTTTTGTCTGTAATGCAATTAAAATTTACATTATTTTTCCTCAGAATATTCTGAGTTAATTTTTGTGAAATTGTGACTTTTTAATTTAAAAAAAAAATATTTAGACTTTATTTTTTATTACAGTTGTTTTTCCATTTCTGCTGTTTCTTTTCCAAAAATGTCTTAACTATTTTAACATTTGATTTGATTGTAATTTGAACTTTATTCTTATAATATCATAACATTTTCCCCAGCCTAATATTCCAAACATTACGACTATAAAAACCTATTTTTTCTGTAATATTTCAACCCTATACTATTAAAATGACATTTTTACTCATAATATCCTGAGTTGATTTTTGTACAATTGTGACTTTTTAATAATATATTTTGACTTTAATTTCTATCCCGGCTGTGGTTTCATTTTTTCCTGTTTTTCTTATCCAAAAATTTATTTTTTACTTTATTATTGTAAATGTTGTGATTGTAAATAACAATTTATATTTTTTCCCATTATACATTTTTCCAACCTTTATTTTCCTAAAAAATAGAGCATCATTTTGTTTTGTTTTTGTCATAATATTACAACCAGGTATCTCATTTTACCTGCGATCTTGTCCTTTCGGTCACTACCCAACTTTATTCTCATAACATTCAAACTTTTTCTGCAACCAAATTTGACAAAAAATATGACAACTTCATTTGTTGATTTTTGTTTCTCAAAATATTATGACTTAAAAAAAAACTTTTTAAAAATGATATTTTTAGAATCTGCCACCATGTGGGCCACAAATGGCCGCCGGGCCAGAATTTGGACACCCCTTGTTGGTTCCGTTTCCAAGGACAGAAAGCACACCCCTCTTTAGAGAAAACAGGAAACTGTGAAAACCAAGTCACTTTGAATGCATCAAGCGTACGAGGCTCTCCTGTGTTTGCTTCCTGGTGAGGTGACTCCTTTTATCTGGGAGGAAACTGAGGGCAGCAAAGTGGACACTGTGGGCTACAACACTGACACTATGGGGTTATCTAAACATTTCTATCAGTGACACCTTATCAAAACTCTGCCCGTTGAGAAATAGCACCTTGTAGTACCTGCTTTTGTCGATTGAACCAGTTCCTCAGGTCTGCTGCATTAATGTAGCTGTCAGTCAACACACCCTTGCCTTATGAAAAGTTCTTCATGCATTAAAGTCCAGTGCAAACATTACCCCGCCACCACCCGCACACCAGGTATTTGTACGTGTATGACCTGACATGCACAAACGCTTACATTATAGGTAATGATTGTCCATTATTTATTGTTTAATGAGAATGCAGTGAATACCTTTTAAAACCTACCAATCAGAGCACGGAGGGCCTTGAGGAGGCGGGGTCGGAAAAACACGCAACACAAACAAAGACATACGTTCATATTTTCTCATGTTCCAGCAGGATAGAGGAGCTGGAATTGAGATTTTCGGGGTAAACCGAAATATGTTTAGCTTGTAATGTAACAGGGTCAATTTGGTTATTGTAAATATGTTATTACTATTATATAATTACACAAAATATATGTGGAAATAATACCTGATGTGTTCATAGTGTCATGACATAAACGTGGAACGTCAACATCTGTCACTGTGTACCCCCTACTGCTCTAATTAGTGTGACACCTCTCATTATAAGTTTGAGCCACGCCTTTCTACTGCCTTTTGTTCGTGATCTCCATGTGAGAGGTGCACGTTCATTCTACACATTGTGACCTGATCGTCTTTTTGTAACATTTATCAGCCCAAGAGTAAAGAAAGTGGAACTGCAGCAACTCTGTGTCAGTCGTCACTCGAACAACGTCATCCACAAGGCAGAGAGATAAACACCACCGGTTACACTAATACTAACTTTGGTTTTAGGAGACAAATATAAATACAGTTAAGAGACAAATGTCAACTGGTGGTCTCGTTTCCATTCTGGGGCGATTCAAAAATGACATGAAAATTTTCAATATGCAATCGATGTCTGACTTGTGTTGTCTCAGTCTTTCAGTGGACACCATGGTAGGAGAAACATGCCCATATCATGATGCTTCATGGTCTTCACCGTGTTCTGTGGCTTGAATTCAGAAGCTGGGGGTCGTCTCACAAACTGTCTGCGGCCCTTGCACCCAAATAGAACAATTTTACACTCATAAGTGCACAAAATGTTCCTCAATTTCCCTTTAGGCCAGTTTATGTGTTCTTTGGCAAATTCTGAACATGCCTTTAATAGAGGGACTTTGCGGGGGATTCTTGTAAATGGATTAGCTTCACACAGACGTCTTTTAGCTGTCACAGTACTTACAGGTAACTCCAGACTGCCTTTGTCATCCTGGAGCTGATCATTGGCTGAGCCTTTGCCATTCTGGTTATTCTTCCATCCGTTTTGATAGTTGTCTTCTGTTATCTGCCACATGTCTCTGATTTGGCTCTCCATTTTAAGGCACTTAGGATGATTTTAGCTTCAATAGCCAACTTTTTTTTGCACCTTTTCATAGGTTTTCCCCTCTCCAATCAACTTTTTAATCAAAGTACGTTGTTCTTCTGAACAATGTCTTGAACAACCCATTTTCCTCAGTTCCGCACCTGTAATCATTCCTGTGTGGTGTATATTCATTTTACAGTTTACCAGACATTTTTTGGTCTTATTAAGTGCAATGTTCACATTTCATTTGCATTTTTGACAATAAAAATCCCTCTGAAATGCACTTTGGTCATATAATTAGATGAGTTTAAAAAAAAAATACATTTGCTTGGTTTGACTTAAATAAAAGCATAAGTAAATTAAATGAATACAGAAATAATTACTGAAATAAAAGTAGTGATCTGCGATTGACTGGCGACCAGTCCCGGGTGTACCCCGCCTCTCGCCCAAAGTCTGCTTGGATAGGCTCCAGCATCCCCGTGACCCTAATGAGGATAAGCGGTATAGAAAATGAATGAAAAGTAGTGATAGTTAAAAATAAACTGTTAAAAATACAGTGGATGACGTATTTCTTCAATTCACTGGTGTTTCTCACCTTTTAAAAAAAAATCAAAACACTACAACTGGCACCTTCCTTTGGCTCCTTTGTGGGTTATTTTGCAGCCGTGATTAAAAGAAAAGCAAAGGCTTGAGCCGTAACTGTGTTCGTTGGGCAAGAACTACACACTCGCCCCCTAAAGACAACATTGACGGGCTGTTTCCAGCTGTTAAATTGATGTTTTGTGATAAAAACTCACTCTGTGTATTAAAAACACAATATTGTACAATAATCTTTGCGCGTTAAAGAGCGTGAGTTTTGCATCTTGCTTATTTTTCTCAACTTCTCTGTAATTTCTTCAGTCATGGCGCAAGATAGTGTGTGTGTTCGTTATCATTAGGTCAGTGTGGCCTCTGTGTGTTATCAGGTACCGTATGGAGTGTCCTCCGCATTCCTCTCGCCGTCCTCTTCGTCCTGAAGGAATCATGACGCCCTGCTCATCGTATACCTGTGCTCCCCGACCCCCAGTAACGTGAGATCAGCTCAAAGACCACGCTGTCTAATGGGGGCTCGCATAGAACAGGTTTTTGATGGGCAATGTTGGTGTTTATCATATTTTAGCCCAGTAGTGTTGGTCAGCAGGTCTATCTAAGTTAAGAGTTTTTCTTTCTTTTAAAATGACTACCTTTTTTTCCTAAATTACGACATTTTTTCTCGTAAAATGACCACTTTTTTTCTTGTATTTTACAACAAAAACGTTGTAATATTACGTGTCATACTTGTCGGAAGGAAAAATGTACGACATCAAAGGTAATATTATGACTTTTTTCTTATAAAATTACGACTTTTTTCTTGTAAAACTACCATGTTTTTATCATAAAATTATGATTTTTTTTTGTAAAGGATGACTTTTTTATTGCAAAATTATGACTTTTTTCTCGTAAAAGTACGACTTTTTTTCTTACAATTTTATGAAAAAAGTCGTAATATTACTTGTCATACGGGGAGGGAAAATGTACGACCTTTTTGGGTCAAAGGTAATATTGCGACTTCTTGTAAAATGACTAAGTTTTATCGTAATTTTTTTTTCGTAAAATTACGACTATTTGCCTTGCAATTTTACAAGAAAAACATGTATGAGACAACGATGCATAAAATTACGACTTGTTTTTCTTGCAAAATGGCTATGTTTTCATCATAAATCATGATTTTTTTTCTTGTAAAATTATGACTTTTGCAATATTACAACAAAGAAAGTCAGAATATAGTATGTCAGAGGGAAAATGTACGACCTTATTGGGTAAAAGGTAATATTACGTCTTTTTTTCTCGTACAATTATGACTGATTATGTGAATAATAATATTATGGATAAATATGTGAGTAATACAGGTACAACGTACAGCACATTGTCAAGCGATGAGATTTCACACACTTTGAACGCAGCACAAGTCATGTGAGCAGGGTAACTAAGGCCCTTTGAGGATGAAGACGAACTGCACAAGTTTACATAAGTTTACATAGTGAATTAATGCAAAAACAACTAAATGTTGCGTAGTGGGGTATAGTGGTTTATAATGCATTATCCCCACCTACAGGGCTGGAGTGCAACCATATGAGCCATCTGAGCGAGGCAGATGGATGTATTTTGTACCTTCGGTCTGTCCAGAAAGGTTTTTTTCTTCATCTCCTAGTTTGTGTTTGAAGAACCTTGTCATGGTTGAGGTTTTTCTGTAAGAAGAGTTTGGAGACTATCGTGTGAGAGGATTACATTTGGAATGTTCGGTCACGCATAAAGAAGATGTGTCAGTGCGGGCTTTGTTAGCAAACATAAAACTAAGACAGTCGCGGGTGTGGAACTTGACATGGCTTTTATGTACGCAAAGACTGTGAAAGTGATGGAGATAAACTGTATGATGGTCCCGATGACGTGTCAGTTTAACCTTCCTGCACTTTTGTGTCAAACTGACTTTGGGTGTTTGTGTGTGTGGTTGTGTTTTAGATAAAGTGCAACGTGAACATTGTTTAAAAAATACGGTAGAGTGGGCCGTCCGTACAGGCGGTCTTCAAACAGAAAGACTTACTTGCTCACGGTGCAACCAAAGGAAAGCACAACATATCCACAGCAAGTTAACACAGAAATGACCTATTTGTACGACATCAATTAAGCGCTAAACATGACATGTAACTTAAAACAGTTTTTTCCAAATGCCCGCCAGGCATGCTGGGTAGTCCAGTGGCAACACCAACAACTATGAAAAATGAAACATTGCATATCAAGCGCTTGTTCTCTGGCGACCTCCTTGTTTTGCAAAACAAGCAAAATGATTATGAGAGCACCACAAGCTACCCAGCATGTCTTGCGGCGGGAATATAGTTACATGTATTTGTACCCGCACATGGTGCAGTAGGTAGGTTACTTTGTGCGTTGTTTGGATGTTTTTTGTTGCTGTCTACAGTTTTGATTGGAAAGGTTTTAGAAAAAAGAACATTTGGAAATGGCGAGCGGGCCGGGTTAAGATATGTGCATTTCTGGCTTAAGCTGTGTCCACACGAATACGGATTTTTAAGAAATTCACATTTTCTATGCGTTTTGGCCTCTCTTTGTTTTTTGTCCTTAGAACCTCGACTTTTGGCTTCTTGCCAACAGATGAAATCATAATCTTGTGCCGTCATTTTGACAGGAGATAAGTGTACTTGCAAGCATTGCTGCTTTTAAGCATGCTGAACTGACTTTTTGTGTGTTTAAAAGCAAACACACGCCTACTTTTGCTGTACTTTGACAAACAAAGGCGCCATTATGGGGTTGGGAGGACGCCCCACGGCCGCTGCGCTACCGCCGGCGATGGCGATTTTCGATCTCTAGCTTTGACAAGCATGTGGTTGTTTTGGAAGAATGGCGTGAGAATATTGGCATGGCAAGGAGATTGTGATTGTGTTTGACTGAGCTGCTTCGCCCACACATATTAACTAATATTTAGTTTAACCTTCCATGGCGGTGCGGTCACAAAGCTCTCAATTTACCGGCTGATCCATGTTCCCACACTCACCTGTGGTCATGAGCTTTGGGTCATGACCGAAAAAGACGAGATCTTGAATACAAGCGGCAGAAATGAGTTTCCTTCGTAGGGTGGCTGGACTCACCCTTAGAGATCGGGTGAGGAGCTCGGCCATCTGGGAGGAGCTCAGAGTAGAGCCGAGGTGGCTCGGGCATCTAGTCCGGAGGCTTCCCGCACGCCTCCCTAGGGCGGTGTTCCGGGCAGGCCTGTCCGGGAGAAGCCCCCGAGGCAGAGACTGCTGCCCTCGCGACCAGGACCTGGATAAAGGAACGCAATGACAGCATGTGAATATTCATATGGACAGAAATAGTTTCACACCATCACTGTGTGATTTCATTATTCAACGTGCTAATCGGAGGCTGCAGTTCTCACAGCCGACACTAAATGTCACTGTTTGACCTCCTTTCAGTCGCTCCTTCTCGTTTTAGTTTTCTACTTGTATCTATCAGCTGCTATGTGGAATGTATTGCATGTTGGAAATTAACCATACAATACCATAACCATTAACATTCTTATTATTGTTACACTTTTTATTATAATTATTATTCCTGTCATTTTCGGAGTATTACTAATTACACTGTAATTATTTTTTTCTCCTTCTTGCATTTATTTAAATACATTAATATACATTTAATATTTATCATAGCTATTATAAAAAAATACCAATAGCATAAATAAATGAAAGAACATAATTTATAAAAATAAATATAATGATGTTAATTTAAAAAAATACTGACCATTATTATTATTGTTGTTTTATGATATCGTGTTAGAAGCACATGTTCAAGCTGATGTCACGTGATGTCAGGTGGTAGCTGGCAACTCTCGGTCACATGACCCATCTGCTTGAACACACACACACACACACACACACACATACCCCCACTCACACACACACACACAGACACACACATCCACACGCACATTTGATGATTTCAGTGCGATAACACACATCTAATATTGGAAGTGATTAATGAGAGGAAAAGAAGTGTCAGAACAAGCCGCACTACCTCATCCTCCACGGACCACCCACCTCACTTGAAGCCGTGGAAGTGTGTGTCTGCGTGTGCGTGCGTGTGTGTGTGTGTGAATCATCTGACACACGCCGAGGGAGGCCCTTTTCTGCCTCCGCCAGCAGTATTGTGGCGGGTTGGCTGTCAGTATGGAGGCCGCTGGATGGGAGTGATGGGTGGGCGGGTGGCGGGCGGGTTGGGGAAATGTCGGTCAATCACGAGACGAGGTGACAAGTTGGCAGGTCACATGACATGTATGAGAGGCGTGGCTTTGTTGTGGTTAAATGGAATTGGTAGATGTGTGACAGTGAGTGACAGCGTGGCTCATTTATAAACATAAAGACATATTGCGCGCGTGTGCGCGCGCGCACGTGTGTCAGCTCATTTTCAGTTCACTTGAGTGTACGCTGATCTCAGACCTGCTGTAAAGCCCACTCTGCATGGAAATAAGCATACGTTGTATCATTAAAACAACAATATGGCATTTATTAGCCATTATTTTGGATTAGACCTTTCCTGGTGTGGGTAACGATGCAGCCGTGTGCGGAAGCAGCAGCATACTGTATGTCACGCCGTGTGATTTGGCACGCTGTCCCCCCACATCCTCCCCTGTCCCCGGCAGCGCCCACCTTATCGGTCCGAGTCAGAGCGTTCACGTGCACATTAATAATGTGACGACAACGGGAGCGAGACCGCAGCGTGATTACCGCGGCTGGTGTAAATGCCTCGTTTTCTCCCCCCCACCGCCATTAAGGCCGCCCTCGGTGGGAGTACAGCTGGATGAGCTGGCTCAGTCCTCGGCGTGTTTGTCTGCATTCTGAGCATGCCTCGGAAAGGTCCAAAGTTACGGCGCCATGCGAAGTGACGAGTTCAGCAAGAGAGCAGCACAACTTGTGACCACCGGCCGACAGAAGGGAAGATCTGAAGATGAAGGCTCCTTCTTTGAACGTTGGTGAGACCAATAGGAATATGACAAAGGAGTTCAACGCATGATATCAACTTGTTCACTACGTGAAGCCCTCCAGGCATCTCTAACATCTCCTTGTTTTCCTTGAAAGGCTGTGACAGGAGGGAGCCACACGGGAACTTTTCTCAGAGCATATGATGGAAACATCAATAATCTGTTTCAGGGTCAAACTGTGGCCATAATAAATGCCTAAAAATGTGTACAGATAATGGTTTAAGTCACATTTTCTAAGAATAATGGATTGGATTTACCTAGATTAGCTGGCGGCCATGGTGCATTAATGTAGGATACACTATGTGAGCAGCCGCCGTGCGTCCACGGAGGTCGGAAGAACCAGAGTGTTGGCCAGGAGAAGCCGCTGCCGTGGCTGGGCAAGGTGCATTAATGTTGGATAAGCTAGGTGATAAGCTGCCGTGCGTCCACAGAGGTCAGGAGAACCAGAGTGTTGACCAGGGGAAGCCGATAAGGTGCCGTGCATCCACGGAGGTTGGGGGAACTAGAGTGTTGGCTGGGAGGAGCCGCCCGCCGTGGCCAAATTTTTGTTGGATACGCTATGTGAGCAGCCGCCGTGCAGGTGGGGAGAAACAGAGTGTTGGCCAAGAGAAGCCACTGCCGTGGCCTGTCAAGGTGCATTAATGTTTGTTAAGCTAGGTGATAAGCTGCTGTGCATCCACGGAGGTTCGATGAACTAGAGTGTTGGTCTGTAAAGAGCTGCCCGCCGGGGCCTGTCAATGTGAATTCTTGTTGGATAGGCTATGTGCGCAGCCGCCGTGCCTCAATGGAGGTCGGGAGAACCTGAGTGTTGGTCAGGAGAAGCTGCTGCCGTGGCTGGGCAAGGTGCATTCATGTTGGATAAGCTATATGATAAGCTGCGGTGCGTCCACGGAGGTGGGGAGAACCAGAGTGTTGGCCAGGAGAAGCCGCTGCCAAGGCCTGTCAAGGTGAAATTTTGTTGGCTACACTATGTGAGCAACCGCCGTGCCTCCCAGGAAATCGGGAGAACCAGAGTGTACAGCAGGAGTCGTCGCCCACCAGGGAAGGTTTTCCCGCCTATCCTTATGTGTCTGCACAAAGCCACTAGTCATTTTAACTGCCGTTTATGTTGATGTTATTTTGGTGTGTTTCCGGGTGCATGTTGAAGGACCAAAAACAGACTCAACCAGTACTTACAGCTTTTATTCTAAAGCATGTAGATGAAAAACAAGAGTGGCCGCTTGCTGTGTGATTTTCTGCCGAGAAGCACATTGGCCTTTTCTTCCTCTACAGGCTTTTAGCGGCCATAAACAACCCTCAACACATTAGACAAGACCTTGAAAAGCCCTGCGGCACTTTGTGCCTTCAAACACTCTCAATCCTTTTTTTTTTTTTTTTTTTTTATTTTTTTTTTTTTTTTCTTTATTTTTTTTACAACCGTTTACAACCGCGTGAAGCTGTCCGAGCCTGAGACATGCCTGCATGTGGCCAAAGCGCATCAGTTCAAATGTTGTTGAGACGAGCGTTAAGTTAAAGTTAAAGTAACTTGCAATATACTTTGTAGTAGACCTGGGTGAATTTGGCCCTCCACCCCGTGCAAAACTCTGGTCAAATAGTCTCATTTGTTTGTGCTGTTTTTTTTTTTTTTTTTTTATTTTTTTTTTTCTTTTGTTTTTTTTTTTTTTTTTTTTTTTTTTTTTTTCTTTTATAGTTCATCCATTTTTCTTTTTTCTTTTTTTTTACTTAAATTATTCCATTTTATTCTTTTTTTTTATTGTTTTTCTTGTGTTTTTCTTCTTTCTTTTTTTATTCTTTTTTTTATTTTTTTTTCTTTATTTTTTTCATTTTTAAATTTGTTTTTAATTTTTTTTTATTTTATTTATTTTGTTTTTTTTATTTTGTTTATTTTGTTTTTATTTTGTTTTTTTTTTTATTTTTTTGACTTTTGTTTATCTTTATTTTATTTTTAATATTTTTTTAATATTTTTATTACAAATGTTGCACAAATGTTTCTTTTTTTTGTTTTTTTATGTTTTTTTTATTTTTTTTTTTTTTTTTTTTTTTTTAATATTTTTAATACAAATTTTTCTTTTATTTTCTTTTAACTTCACAAATGCAGCACAAACAGATTGGATTATTTTGGTTTTATTTGGCGTAAATGAGGGGCTGGATGAACTTGGATAGCGCAAACGCAGCACAAACTAATGGGACTATTTGTCCAGAGTTTTGCGAGGGGTGAAGGGGCAACTTCACTCGGGTTTTGAGTAGTCAGAGTACTGGTTATATAGCAGTAAAGATTTGGTATCTGCTTAAAATGAGTCAGCATTCATTTTTGATTGTCTAAATCCTCGAAAGAAAGAAAAATGACTAAAAGTTTTTTGTAAGAGTGACGTCACTAAGAGCTACTTTTAGCCTGAGGATGCTTTGTGAATACGGGTCCTGGTGCTTGTGTGTCTCACTTAACATCACAGTAACAATACTGACACCTAGTGAGCATTGTCGCGTAATACATGTCATTGCAGCATCTTTGAATGCCGTAGATTTCTATTTTAGTTAATTTAACCATTTTTTACGCTTAATTTAGGCAAAAATACTTAACATTTTAAAAAATATGCATATTTTTTGACTAGGCAGTGTTCAACCACAAAACGACACGGTTTATTAGTTATATGTATTTTGAAATGAACAGAATCTTGTGGGAGTAGAGATAGACAAACGTTCTCTTTGACAGCCACAACTTTTCAGATGAAGACATGAATAGCACTTTGTCCTCCTGTGCACGCACGCCTTGTTAACGTGGCTATAGGACGTTTTTCTGCTAATTAGCAGGTTAAAAATAACTCAGGTGATGAATGAGGTGTCAGGGAAACGATGTGGGGGCGTGAATATGTGCGAGTTTGTGTGTGTTGTGTAGAACAATGTGCTCGCTTCATCTAAGGAGGGATTTAATCCAAGCTTGTGTTTGATCTGATGGAACTAATCGCGACCAGGCTGCTTCCTTAAAAAATGGATCCCATTCTCCACGTTCTCTTACTGGACTGGTGGAGCAGCTAGAATCCATTTTCATTGGGCTAATGGCCGTAAAGTGGGGAGGCGTGACATGAAAACTGGTCCCCAAATGATCCGTCAAAGGGCCACGTCCCTGGAAAATAAAATGACCAAATAATAAACCTGGCGGAAGGCGCGTGTTGGTGGCGTTATAGTTGAACGCTTCTAGCACAGAGCGCCCAATTACCGTCGCCGCGCTTCATTAGACATAAAGATGGTCGACGTGACGGCGTGCGGAAGCATACATTTAACCTATTAGTGACTGACACTAGACGTGAGGCGTCATGTCCATCAGAGCCGACCCGGTGTCGGCCATTAGTTTGTGTGTGGTTTAGTTTATTATGAACATACCTCAAATTCTCAACTATTTGCAGCAGGGCCATCCAAAGTGTGGCCTCTAGCTGGGGTTTAAAACTATACTTACACAAGAAAACAATATTTTAATAAGTTCTAGACCCGCCCGTGATAAGTGAATATCTGCAAAGTAGGATTTCTTATTTGTAAACTGAGTATTTTCATACAAAACCTGTTTCCCACCATCTAAATACAGTTTTCTATCATTATTAAAGACCTGTAGATTTGAAATAACACCCCTATAGTTACCCAAAATAGTAGGCATACTGAGAGGACGATACTTCCTGCGGTCGAATGCTGAATAGTGACTAGTGTAGTACTACACATTATGTCTTCGAATGCGTTTTCTGAATGCCCTATGTTTTTGTATTTTAGTTCATTTTTGTGCTTGAAAATGCAAAAAATTTAAAATGTGTATTTTTTGACAAATATTATTATGTTAATAGATATATGCCTTTTCAGTGAACATCTCTGAGTTCAGCTCATTAAAGTTGAGTCGGGTTTACAAATTTTTCGTTGAGTGCAGATAGTGTCTTAGCATAACTACATGGGTGGTTTTCATCATCAAATTGGCCCCCACGTCCTATGATTATTTTTTAAACATGCAGTCCTCGGCTGAAAAAGTTAAGACAGCTGTAGAGTGAATCAATTCAAGTGGAAGAAAATAAGAGTTACTGTACAGTGAAGAGCAGTCACAGCACACACTGCAGACAGAGAGCCGATAAAGCTGCAGTTGCTTGTCCACCGACAGAATACTAACAAAGTCCAAAAAGAAAGGGGAGAAATACCCTGGAAAGATTTATTGTCTCTCCTGACCCGGCGATCCTGATTATCTCTAACGGATCGGCAGCGTTCCGCTTGACTGAATTCAACAGGAGATGAATTCACACGCTCAAAGGCAGTTTTTGAACAAAACAATACCAGCGAGCACATGCACTCCTGATCAGAATTTTCAAGACCAGTTGAAGAACTGCAAGAATCTTCAGGAGGCTTCAAAATGAATCCAAAAAGAAGAAATACAAGTGATTTTCGTCATGAAGGATGCCCTCTGCATCATCTCCACGTAGCCAGTGGCTGTTTGACGCCCCTGCACAACCCAAAGCTCCATTGTTCCATTGAAGAATCATGATGGCCCCCTCAGATGTGCCATGTGGAAAACATCTCAGGTGGTGTCTCCTTGTCAGGCTAATAGCGCCATCAGGGAAGACGTCAGAACCTTCGTTTCAGTTCAATTTTATCCTCATCAGAGAATAAAAATGTCTTCCACCTTTCAACGTCCCATGTTTGGTGCGCTCATGCAAATTCCAAGCAGGCATTTGTGGCGTTGAAGAAGACGAGGCCTTTGAATATGTTTTTTGTTCTTAAAACCCTTGTCTACTGACAACCTAAAGCAGCTGCTTTGCTCTTTCTTGAAAATGGCAGCCGGAAAGAGTTTTTTCGGCTGTAGGAATTGTGTGCCTAAAACAGAGCAACGCAGAAATGAAAGGATTTTTTTTGTTTTCTGGGTAGCTGAAGACCTGTAGTCATGGCCACAAATATTAAAGTGTGTTTTCTCGGGTCAGATGGATTACATGATGGTGCATTTGTGGATGGATTTATCTCAGACTGTAACTATTTATATATACTATTATATATAATATATATAATATATATACTATATATATTATATATACTATTCAGTCCTTGTATAATCGAAGCAGATGCTTGGATCACATTGCCAGCAGTAAGTCGAGCTTGTTTCTGGTGAACGTTGGCCTCCACCAAGGCTGGCCTTTGTCACCGATTCTGTTCATAATCTTCAAGGACAGAATTTCTAGGCGCAGTCAAACCTTCAGCGTTTACTGGAGAAGTTTGCAGCTGAGTGTGAAGCTTCTGGGATGAGACTCAGCACCTCCAAATCCGAGGCCATGGTTCTCAGTCGGAAACGGGTTACTGTACCCGTTGGGAGTGAGGTCTTGCCTCAGGTGGACGAGTTCAAGTATCTCGGGGTCTTGTTCACGAGTGAGGGAAGGTTGGAGCGCGAGGTCGACAGACGGTTCGGTGCAGCATCTGCAGTAATGCGGTCGCTGTACCGGACCGTCGTGGTGAAGAGAGAGCTAAGCCGGAAGGCAAAGCTCTTCCCACCCTCACCTATGGTCATGAGTTATGGGTCATGACCAAAAGAACGAGATCGCTGATACAAGCGGCGGAAATAAGTTTCCTCCGTAGGGTGGCTGGACTCACCCTAAGAAAAAGGGTGAGGAGCTCGGCCATCCGGGAGGAGCTCAGAGTAGAGCTGCTGCTCCTTTACGTCGCGGGGAGCCAGTTGAGGTGGCTCTGGCATCTAGTCCGGATGCCTCCCGGGCGCCTCCCTGGTGAGGTGTTGTAAGTAACACAAAAACACATTCTGTACTGGAGTGAGACACACATTTCCTTGTTCCATTACACAATAGAAATGAGCAGCTACTGATTGGTGAGTTAAAATGGTTTTATTTTGCATCGTTATCTGGGGTGGGCTCCAGCACATCCCCGAGACCCTAATGAGGGTCAGTAGTAACAATTAAGAGAAAGCTAGCCCTCCACACTGCTAACGTTATGTTAGTAAGACCCCATTCCTATGGTTTCTATGGCCGCCTTCTCATAGCTTCTCAATGATCTTGCTGCATTTGAAAGGTATTTCCTGTTCAGTGGACCAGAACCAAGCGAGGTTTAAAGCAGCCGGTCCAACCCTCAAACGTTGACTCCATTACGTCGCTAATTAGTTTAGTGTCAGGCGTGGAGTTAACGAAGCGAAATTAATTTGCTATTGATCAGCAGTTCCATCAAGACGTTGGAGTCGGTGTGAGCTTTGGGCCAGTCAAACTTTTGCACGCTGGATCTTCAACCAGCGACACTCAGCACTTTGTTGACCGTGGATACACAATTAAACTGTCAACGTGCTTCATATTTATTCCCGGCATCCGCCTTGTGTTGCTGGGGAGCAAAAAGAAACTAAGGAATGTCGCTCTGCTGGAGTTCTGCAAGAGTTTAAGCCTTCGTTTCAATTCAAAACTTGGAGATTTGGTCAGCCTTTAAATGAAACCAGAAGGCGGCCTTGCCATCTGTTAGCTTTGGCACAACCCGCCTCCTGCTTATGTTGTAGAGGAGAATTAGCAGAAGTAGGACTTTGTCCCAGAGATTGGATAACTTCCAAAGAATTAGGCCATGCTAAAGGCCAGAGGTGTATTCTGTAGATGACACAAGGAACCTTTAAAATAACACCAAAAAGGGACTTAACCTGTTAAACCCTGGCCTGCTAGAAAAAGACTTATCCAGTGTAATTTTAGTTGCACATTACTTACAGACACAGTGTCTGAGTCAGAAGCGTACTAGAAAAACCCCATCCGGTGTGCTTTGTATCCTTCAATCTGTGTGCATCTCAAGCTCAAATCAGTGAATTATTGTGAACGCTTCAACTTGAAAGCAACACAATGTTTAATAATGTATCAATCGTCCGTCTTACACCTTAAACAGACGGCCCCGGACTTCCCTCTCACGTCCTCCAGCTCCTCCCAGGGGATCCGATCCGATGGGTTCTGTGTCTCCTCGGAGGCATCCTGACCAGATGCAAATTATACGTATATTTTGATAAATATAGGTTGGCTATAAATTGAAGGACCAACCAAACTATGAAAAAAGGGTGACTCATATTCCGGAAATTAGAGTACAATAGTCCCTCGTTTATCGCGATTAATTGGTTCCAGACCCGACTGTGATAAGGGAATTTCCGCAAAGTAGCATTTCTTATTTATAAAAGGAATGTTTTCATAGTTGGAGCATAGACTTATTGCCTTGGAATGGGTCTTTTGAATGCCTTTTATTTGTATTTTCATTCATTTAGTCATTTTAATGCTTGGAAATGCTTATTTTATGCCATGTGCTTAAATATGCATTTTTTTTTTCCAACAATAGGCCACTAAAAAGTGATGAGTGGTAGCTTTCAAGCAAGGCTAAGTTTATGAAATTACCCGTGACATATGCTGGCGTCAGATTGCTTGTTTCTTTCCTGTTCCGTTGAGCTGTTTGCTGACGTTCTTCCGGTTACGTGGCTGTCTAGCCTGTGTACGTTGATACAGGCTTCGCGCAGCAGTTACCGTAGCAACACAAATGCATCCGCGCTAAACCCTACGGTGCTGGAGGCCGGCAGTTTTGGATTTTATTATTATTTCATGCCCTGGCTGCTCCTTGGTAAACAAAGGCTTGACTGCACTGTATTTACCGAAGCTCACTTCCTGTTTCTCACTTAATGCGTGCCGTTACAGCCCTAATATTGGCATATATGGCAGGCAGTTTTTGCTGCATCATTTATCTGCTTCCGAAAAGTAAAATGTCAACGTATGTGCATGTTGACTCTGTAAGACAGTAGGGGTGCTCGGCCATACATTATGTATAGGCTGGATATATCAGCATTAATCAATAACATGTGGATGTCTTGTCATGTGACTTGGCAGCCCAAACTGATGTCATCAAATATGTATGAGCGGGCTGAAAGCTGCGAGCGAGACGACTGAAAACAAACAAAAATAAGAGAGCTGAGTCTCATCTAGTCGGCCTATTTTTTATTTTTCTTTCTCTTTGAGGACGACTTCCTTTAATTTTGAATTCTCTCATTAGTTCTATTTGGGTTTTTCGGCTTTAAAGCTTGAGCTGCAGCCCGATGACGAGTTTGTTGTGGGGAAGTCAGCACCCAGCTTAAGTTGTCATAAAAGGACGTCTGGGTGTGCTTTGTGGGCTGTCAGTCAATATGAGATTTTGAACGCCTGTTGTGTTCGCTTGAAGTTCACCCTGTTGTTGATACCTCAGGAAACGACGCACTATGGGGTGTCACCAGAGCCGGACCGACCCAAAGTGGTGCCTGAGGCGAGATTTTATACCATGGCAGCCCCCCTCTGTAATACACTACTCGGAAATTGAATGGCATTGTTTTTCATTTGCAAGATAAACTGTCACCCAATTTCCCTACATCAATAATAAGTGAATACATAAGTTTTGAATTTTTGTGTCGGCTCTGCGCCCTTATATATCTTGCCTAATGGGCCAGCCGGCTCTGGACGGCACAGAGAATAGCCCTTGGGCGGTGTCAGTGCAGCCATTGTGTGGTAAACATGCCTCTTCCTTCCACTTGAACAATAAGACTTTACTTAAGACTTCTTTCCGCTTTTCTTATCATGGCCTCATTGGAACGCCGTCCTCGCCCTGCTCCTAAATCTTCCATTCAACTCCATTGGAAGTTCCAACTTTTAGGAGGTCAGTAAGCACATTTGAGCTTCGTCACTCTTTTATAGCGTGTGCCAACAACGCATTCGGGTCTTGGATTCTTCCCATTCTTTATCTCTTCTTTGGAGGAAACAGCCAAAGAAATGGGGCTGATTTGCATTGGAAAAACATCATCTGTTCTCATATTCTCACTCACCAAACACACTCATGTTATCACACTCATGCACTCATGCAACATGTTACCATACCTTCTCACACTCTCATGAGCCCAAGCACTCATTTTCTTGCACTTTAATTCTCTCATGCTCTATGTTCTCAGACTACCATGTTTAGTGAACTCATGCACTTTTATAGAGACACACTTCAACGACTGCACTACAAACTCATGCACTTCTGTTTTCATAGGCTACCATGATCATACTTAAATACTGATGATCTTCTCATGTTGGGTCTCTGCTTTTACTACCTTGCACACTTCTGGACAGACACGCCTGTTGCAATGATAATTCATTGTGTTCTCATATTCTTATGTGCCCGCATTGACACATGGTCATACCATTACAAATGGGCAGCATGATCTCATGTCCCTATGTACACATTATTTGCTGTTTTTACTTGCTGGCATGGTCATTCTCATACACTTATGCAGCATGATCTCATACCCTTGTGTCCCCATGAACGCATGTTCCACCCTCATGTACCCTCATGTCCATCTAAACTCATGCTACCAAGCACTTGCTTTGTTATACTTTGATTTTCTCATGCTGTCATGCTTTCAGGACCTCACACCCTTCTGGAATGATACGCCTGTTGCAATGATAATCCCATGTATTCTCATGTGCCCGCATTGTTACATAATCATACACTGACGCAGCATGATCTCATGTGCCCATGTACACAAGATTTCCTGTTTTTACATGCTGCCATGATCATTCTCATACACTCATGCACCATAATCTTATACCGTCATGTTTTCATGTTGCCATGTATTCATGATCCCCTGTTTTCACGTACTCAAGTGATCATACTCATGCCCTCATGTCCTCAAACACTTTGATTCTCTCATGCTTTCAGGACTTCACACATGTCGTGAATAATACGTCTTTTGCAATGATAATCCCATGTCTTCTCATATTCTCATGTGCCCACATGTCACATCTCATACTCTCATGTTGTCATGCACTGGTTATCTCATGTCCTCATACGTGTATGGATGCACCTACAGTATTTAATGACTCACACATGCTCATGTATGTATGCTTTCATGCTTCCAAGCTGCCAAATGTGGGCTTGTGATGTGATGCTTGACATGAGGTCAGGCAGGTGATGAGTCAGAGATGAAAGTAGAAGTCGCCAGTGAATGTTTCCTGAATGAGCTTTCCTGATGGCTGCTGAGAAGAGACATCTTAATGTGCCCAAAGAGGGCACAGAGCTGGCGGATTAAACACTTTAAAGATGGCTGTGTCACTGATGTTTTTGTGTGGCTGTCAGCGTCTGTTAGGTAATTATGGCCGACATCCTTCACATGATCCACAACCTGCTGCACTCGGAGCGCAGCCCCCACCACCTCACCCCCGCCCTCTGTGGCATCTCAGCGCGGGTCTGGCATCTCAATTATATTCCCGCCGTAATGCAATCAGCCTGGGCGTAATGGGCAATATTGCCTTGAATAACTCACTCGTAACTCATTTGCAGAATTAATTGCCGCATTAGACGCCGGGCGTCCCCAGTGGCAAGTCAGCTCCACTGATGAGAGATTTCATTAAGTCCTCTTGTTTACAACGCATTCCATCAGCGGCGTTTGTGGTTGTCTGTGGAAGGAAGACGCCGCCTGCCCTCGCCGTGGCTGGGGGAGAATAACGATCCAAACGCTTCCCGTGAACTTGAAAAAATGACCGCTCCGTTAGGTCAAGGAAACAAATAAGTCAGGTGTGATCCAAACATTATTTTGCATTTGGAGGAAAACCCATCATTTTGTGCTTATAATATCCATAATTATGTCGCTCATGAAAACCCATCTCATTTGCCCCACATGTGTAAGGCTGCTATGCGGGTATCAAAATAAATGCTTACACGCTAATATATGTTATACTAATTTATAACCTG
>QODF01000078.1:1653789-1687825 GCA_024372805.1 Oostethus manadensis | reverse complement strand
TTGTCTCTCACGACAGTGTTCAAATAAACCTACCATTGAAATTATAGACTGATCATTTCTTTGTTAGTGGGCAAACTTACAAAATCAGCTGGGGTTCAAATAGTTTTTTTCCTCACTGTATATCTAACAGAAAGACAGGGTACATGTGTCGCCTGTGTCAACAGCACGGAGATGTAAAAAAACAAACTGAAACTGCCGACGCACATCCGCCCACATGATGCACGTTGTAAAAGCTGAGGTCCTCCACAAACAAGGTAGCCTCGTTAGCGGGTGCAAACACAACACACGCTCAAGAGAGGCGGGGAGGAATCATGATCCGGCGTACTTTTTTCCCAGAGTCTTATGTTATTCATCTCCTCCCTCCTCAAAGGTAATAACTGCAGGGGTTTGCATAATTCAGCATAAATCAGGACTTAGATTACTGTCATATGAGAGCACCTTAATGTATTTAATGTGTCTTGCCTCATCACGTCGCTCCCCCAAGACTTGGCCACTAGGGGGAGTGAACGGCTGTAATACCACACTGAAGCTGTTTATTTAAAAGCGTCCAATCAGGAATGAGTAATCATTCATAAGTGAAGGAAATGCTAAGAAATCTCAATTTGGAGAAACAACAACATTCATTCATTCATTCATTCATTCATTTTCTTTGCCGCTTATCCTCTTTAGGGTCGCGGGTATGGTTGATAAAATTCTCTTCCCTGCATACAACAGTCAAGTCAATTTTCGGACGTATTGGATGACACTCAGCTGTCCAACACAACATCACGTCTTGCAAAGCATCTTCCTGCTGAATACTGTTGAAGGAATTGACTTGGAAAATGATTCATAGCTGCAGCATTCTTTTCCCACAGCAGATAGCGCCATCAAAGCACATCACATATTGCAAAGTATCTTCCTGCTGGGAAAGGTTGAGTGAGTTAACTTACGAGAGGATTCATAGCTGTAGTACTAATTTCCCCCAGAAGATAGTGCCAACAGTGCGCTTTCTATTGAAGTAACAGAACATCATGTCTTGTCAAGCATCTTCCTGCTGGAAAATGTTCAGTGTTTTTGACTTGTGAGAGAATTCATAGCTGCAGTACCTCCCCCCAGCAGATAGTGCCATCAAACTACTTATGATTGCAGTTACATAAAATCATGTCTTTCAAAGCATCTTCCTGCTGGGAAATGTTGAGTGGGTTGACTTGTGAAAAGATTCATAGCTGCAGCATTCATTTCCCCTAGAAGATAATGCCATCAAATCACTTACGATTGCAGTTACACAACATCACGTCGTCAGGAAAATTAACTTGTGAGAGGATTCATAGCTGCAGCACTCAGCACTCCATCAGCAGATAGTGCCATCAAACCACTTTCCAGTTATGTAATTTTAAAACGAACTGATTAGGAAAATAAACATGCAAATATGCCACGAAGCGAACGGCGGATTTACCGTACATGTGTACCTTGTTAACTGTACGGTAAAAGGAACAGTTGAGACACGTAGAAGAGTTTGCCATGAATGTCTTGTTCTTGTCTTGGTAGCAAGTTGTTTTCTGTTGTTGTTGATTGTCGCTGTGGGTAGCGCACGTGCACACGACAAACGTGCGCTCGCTAATGAAGCTCATTCCCACCACAGACGTTCTCGTGCTCGTTGGGTCCTCTTGCCTCTTCCTTCCTTCACGCTGCTGCAGCTTTCATCTTCTCTGATGCCACACAGCAAACATTGTCGCTGGCAAGCTGCGGAGAAGTTTCTTCTCTTTTTTTTTCTTTTTTTTCATCAGAAGCTGACGTGACGGAGAACCGACTGTCCCTGAGTATTTTAATTAAAGAGGGGATGTGACGCGATGAAGAGAATGCGCTCTCAATTATTCATTAAAGCTGCCTCCTCAAACACGCAACATCCAAAAAGTGGTGGGTCACATGATGTTTTCTTGTCAGCGGCTGACGCCATCGCCCTCACCAGGAAGCGTCTCTCGACTTGCTAAGACGTTCAAAGCGAAGTGGCGAGAAGAGGAGCCTTCATTGATACACAAGGCTGGAAAATATTTTTCAAGCCGTATCGACGATTAGGTAGTAGAGAAGGTACTTTGCAGCTCCTTCTGCTGGATTTATTGGGTCACTGCCCTACTTGGCCCCAATGTAAGTGGACTGTAATGACCTTTGACCTCACCCAAGAAAAGTGTAAGATGTCTGTTGAGTGAGTGGATTTGTAGCTGCCGCACTCTTTTACCCCCGCAGATAGTGCCATCAAACCTGGACTGTAATGACCTTTGACCTCAACTCAGGGGTGGAAAAGTGTAAGATGCCGCTGGTCAACTAATTTACTGTCAATATGTTTCATATTTTATGATAATCTGGTTGCCTTTGTTGTTCAGATTGAGTGTATATTCGCTCAAAACTTGAAAATTCCACCTTGTTTTGTTTATCTAGCGTACGTAGCTTGGAAGATGGCGTATATTAGCTGCTGAGCAGCACCGTGCAGGTCAGATAGGAAATGTCCTCCCCGTGGAGCAGCAGCCTGCACTTCTTATCATCACTGTGCCGGGTGGGAGAGCGACAATGCAGCAAGGCACCCGGAAGACGCTTCCTACTTGAGAATTATCATGTGTGCGTGTGTGTGTGAGAAAGGATGAAATAATACATGCTGGATGGCGGCTGATGCAGCTGTAGCATGTAAAATGTATAGCCGTGTCTCAAGCAATCACGGCGAGAAGACGGCGTCCCGCCAACGCTGGTGAGCTTTCATGGCGGCTACGTATTGACCATGGAGGGGGAGAGGATTGGGGGGGCACGTCAGCAGTCGTTATTTATTTACTTGACACACACACACACACACACACAGTCAATTAGTGCTGTGCTGACAGCAGCTGTCCAATACATTTCATGTGGTTGTAAAATGTTGCTAAAACAAAACCATTCACGTAGTGTGTCCTCGTTACCACCACCCTACCGACTACATGGCTCATTTCCTCCTCTAACGCACGACGACTACTTCGTTAAGAAGTGTTTGCCTACGCCGCAGTATGGCGGACATAAATCTAAAAGGCGCTTCATCCCGGCTAAACGGCTTCCTGCACGCGTGTGAAGCTTTCCCGCCGATGCACTTAATTAGCAGCGGGTATTGTAATAATGTCAACATCTAAGTGCTTTTTATTCCGTGTATTATAATCAGCTTTATTATCCACGCCCAATTCCCAATTCAATTTCAGCGCCGGCTCCCTTCATCAGCAGCTCTGGGGCCCGCCCGCCGCCTGCGATAAACTATTGCGCTTTGTGTGCGCCGACTTGCTCATAATGTGATAAGATTGCGCTGATTAAAGAGATTACTTGTGCTTGATGTGTCAATAAATCACTTTTATGCTTTGTGGTGAGGCGGCACTGCGGTGCGGGGCTTCTCTGAGTGACGCTGTTGTTGGACTGCTTTTTCAGTTCCTCGTGCAAAACCTGATAGGAGGGTGTGTGTGTGCTGCTGTCAGCCCTGATGAGTCGAGCGCTGCACTTTCACCATCTGTTTGCCTCATGCTGCACACACAGTGTTTCGTGTCTGTTTTTAGCTCGTTGTGGATAATCTGCAAGGGCTGTGTGAATATGTTACATGAAAACGACAAAATTGGTGCGTGGCCAGTGAACGCACCATAGTTGTGTGCAGAGACGCAAACATGTATTTGGCTACGGAAGGCGGGTGACCATGATTTGATTACCCAAAACCAGGGCGCTATCTTGGCCCAGTAGTAAACTATTTAAAAGATTAATCCAAATTCCGCACGGCGGCTGAGTGGTTAGCACATTGGCCACACAGTCAGGAGATCTGGAAGACCTGGGTTCAAATCTCCGTTGGGCGTCTTCTGTGTGGAGTTTGCATGTTCTCCCCGTGCGTGCGTGGATTTTCTCCGGGTACTCCGGTTTCCTCCCACATTCCAAAAAAAAAAACAAAACATGCATTTTAGGTGAATTGGCGACTCTAAATTGTCCATAGGTATGAATGTGAGTGTGAATGTTTGTATGTTCTTGTTTGTCTATAAGTGCCCTGCGATTGACTGGCGATCAGTCCAGGGTGTATCCCGCCTCTCGCCCAAAGTCTGCTGGGATAGGCTCCAGCATCCCCACGACCCTAATGAGGATAAGCGGTATAGAAAATGAATGAATGAATAATCAAAATTACTCAAAGTTTAGTCAAAAATAACAAAACATTTAAAGTTCGCCTAAGCTGCATGGATTGAAAGGATCATACAACACATTATCTATAACCACAGACACAAATTGTAGGAAATGGTGCAAGAATAACTAAATTCCCTGGAAAGATATAATGATAGAACAAAGCCCTCTTCTGTATTAGCAAAATGGACCTGTAACTAAATATTAGCTATTTCTTCTAAGTCATACGATTACTTATATTAGCAAATCCAGCTTTAGCAAAATTAGCACTCAACAAGCAGGAGATTTTAATCACTTTCTTAAAAAAAGTCCAGGATGGGATGTGAAAACTGGACATCTCCTGGGTCATCCTAGTCTACCGACGAACATGCTAGCGCAGGGGTGGGTAAACTGCAGCCCGCAGGGCACAACTCACCCACCAAGTGTCTTACAAAAAAAAAAAAACACCCATTATATTCCCACTGCAAGGTATGCTGGGTAGCCACCATTTGTCACATGTTTGCACGATGGCAAACTACGTTGAGGTTGTCAGAGAATTAAACAAGTAGGAGTCAACATACTCTTGATATCCAATGTTTTATTATTTAAAGCTCATATTGGACTACCCAGCATGCCTTACGGGCATTTGGAACTAACCTGTTGTTTAGCACTTAGCACTCAGCCGCATAACAGTAATAGTAGTAGTATGTTAGTGTGATGTGTTAAATTGCTATGGATGTGTTATGTTTTCGTTTCGTTGCATTGTGAGCAAGTACGACATTCTGTTTGATGACCACCTATTTATAGACAGCCTCCCCGCCAAAGTGTTTAACTTATTACACTTTTTAAGGTAAAATGTTTGCCTACCCCTGAGCTAGCGCTAGCCTTATGAACAGGTGGACTCTGGTTCTCTCTGGTGATGCGGACTCTGCACCGATCTGTCGTGGTGAAGAGAGAGCTGAGCCAAAAGGCAAAGATCTCAATTTACCCGTCGATCTACGTTCCTACCTTCACCTATGGTCATGAGCTTTGGGTAGTGACCGAAAGGAGAAGATCTCGGGTACAAGCGGCCAAAATGAGTTTTCGCCGCAGGGTGGCTGGGCTCTCCTTAGAGATAGGGTGAAAAGCACTGTCATCCGGGAGAGACTCGGAGTAGAAGCACTGGTTCTCCGCATTGAGAGGAGTAAGATGAGATGGCTCGGGCATCTGGTTAGGATGCCTCCCGATTGCCTTCCTGGGGAGGTGTTCAGGGCACGTCCAACCGGAAGGAGACCCCCAGGAAAACCCAGGACATGCTGGAGAGACTATGTCTCTCAGCTGGCCTGGGAATGCCTCAACATCCTCTGGGAAGAGCCGGACGAAGTGGCCGGGGAGAGGGAAGTTTGGGCTTCTCTGCTTAGGTTGCTGCCCCCGCGACCCGACCTCGGATAAGCGGAAGAAAATGGATGGACTGATGGATATTTAAAAAAAAAAAAAAAAAAAATGGAAAAGAGTTGACGCCACCATTTTTTCACCTAAATCACAAAGCTGTTTTTTTCCCCTAAAGTACATATAACATCTATGTCCCTCGCTGGAAAAAGTTACACCAATAGACCATCAGTTTGAATGTAAACTGGAGGACCTCAAAGGCTGCCCTGTGGAACTATTTGTTATAGAGGGGCTACATTATATAGGGAGATATATAGTACATTTGAAGAGACTCTGAATCGAAATATTACAATTATTTCATATGTGAGACAGTGGGAAAGCTATATTGTTATCAAAGAGCATGGTTAAACACAGTTACTTTTTTGTTCCTTTGCGGGAAAAAAGCCGCAAAGGAAAAAAAATTGTGTAAAACATGCCAAACAAACACAAAAAGGAAAGAAAATTCACCCGCATGGGACCTTCATACGAGGTCACCGCGTTACAAACTTCAACAAATGGCATTTGAAGCATTTGGTGAACTTTTCACCATCGGCCCCTTAATTGGTCTTTGTGTCTGGCGGATGTCTATTAGTTGTGCCATATTAAGGAGGGTTTCGCGGCAGGGGAGGCGTTACCACGGCGACCAAACCCTACTGTCCTCCTGCCGGACTGTGTGGACGCACTCATTACTCTGCTAAACTACCCTGTTGCATGACGAACGCAGCACACAGAGGAAGCCGGGTAGATGTGGTCAGCATGAAAAGAGTGAAAATGATCATTATTGTAGCATATACGTTACCCAAAGCTAATAATAAATAGGTAACAATGTGATTATAGCTAATGTTAAAGTTGCATTGGGCTAGTTCAGAAGCTCTAGATATCGACTCTAGGAGTGGAGTGAGAATCAAGGACTGAGACAGTTATTGAAAAATGCTTGTACCATATATTGAAAAGACATACAAATTCAAAAACAATACAAGTGCATACATAGTATGAAGAATGGCCATTCAGGGAAAATATTTACATTCATAATCCGAGTTCAGGTAAACATACATTCAACAGTGTCTGCCTTAGCAGTCTAAATAATATATATGTAAACAATGGAAAAGGCTTGAGTAATTGTCTGACGTATTACCTGCAAAAACGTACGTGGCATGGAGATTGTCCCTACAGTGCTGAAGTATGTTGGGCTGAGGTAGATTGTGCAAAAGTGCGAGTGCAAGTATGAATGGGGTCCAGAATGAGTAGCCATGCGTCGTGCAAAGAGACAAAATAGTTTAAAACGGGGTACAAATATAAAGGGTGGCTACAGGCTACAGCTATTTCATCCGATTACTCAATTATCCATGTATCTAATAAACAATTAAATCCAAAAACAACAATACTAAGTGTGCCCTTTACAGTCCAAGAAGTGCAATATACTGCATTAGAACCAATAGGCTCCAACCACTACCAAGTTTGGGCCTTAAAGTGTATCCAATTACGACCAAAATTCATACACAGACGATAAGTTGGAAAAAACTATATAAATTGCACTTCACCTAGTTGAATACATTTTGATAAATAGGCATAAAAGACAAGGCTAACCGCCCCATTCAAATCAATGGACGCAGCTAGGCTAGGCTAACTCATGCGTTTGAATGGGAGGCTAAGCTACATATTAGCACAACTCACCAATTCGGGTTTTAACGCGTGCTCGCGCTCTTTTCCGTAGTGGTCGGGATCCAATAGTTAGCTCCTGTAGCTTCTGCCCTGGAATCCTATGCCTCGCGCTGACCGACAGCTCTAACGTCCTGTTTATGTACTACCTGATTGGCGGGACAGCGGTCACGTGACTACGTCGCTAACGCGATGACGTCGGCAGTGCTCTGAAAATCGGAGAACGGCGCTGGAACAGGATTTTCACACCTGGGTTACACCCTCCCCCCCTTTAGATCATGCAACTCCCGATGCATGCTAACATTTCTGCGAAGACTGAGTTGCCAAAGAGGGTGAAAGTGTTTTACTGTATGCATCAACCAACCCGTGAAATAGCGTTTGCACCACTGAAATAAGCGGGTTACCCAAAGCCACATACTGTAAACGACTAGGCGGTTGACGCCGTCGCGTAGAACGTCTGAACGAAAACTCAGACTCAAGATTTGGATTGTCATTCTCAAGAGCATCATGAGATTCTGTCGGGGTAAGTAATGGCTCAGCTTGTTTAAGCGATGTCTCTGCCTGGTCAGAGAGCACTGGCTCCTCAGGTAACACGTCTGGTACAGGAGCCTCAGACTCCAACTCCATTTCCACCGGCAAGGAAGCTTCTGGTACGACAGAGGACATCCCCTCTTCAGGTAAGGTTGTTTCTTCAGGTAAATCTTCTTCAGGAATGATAAGAGCAGGCAACACAGGACTATCAGGACTATCAGGACTGATTGGCGACATGGGAGCAGCGACATGGCGCAACGGCTCACCAACATTTGGATCGGCAGGTCCTGCACTTTTAACCATGAAGGTGGCAGGCTCAATGCAGAACGGTCGCATCTTCTGTCAATCATCTCCCTCATTCCAGTCATCAACCTCATCCTGTGCCGGTTTCTGACTTCGGGTCCCAGGACGACGTGGTGGAGTCGCTGGTAGCTGTTCGGAATCAGCTGGGAGGAATGGACATGGGAGTAAGAGATCTCTGTGAAGCGTGCGAATTGGTGCATCTGGCGCATCTTCCGGACGTACAACATACACTGGCAGGTCTCTAACACGTTTCTGGACTATGTAGACAGCATTTTCCCACTTGTCCTCAAGCTTGTGTTTCCCACGCAGCTTCACGTTTCAAACCAGAACACGATCTCCTTCAACCAAATTGGACGGAGTGACTTGCCGGTCGAAGCGGCTTTTATTCCTCTCTCCTGCCTTTGCTGCATTCTTGAATGCCAATTCAAAACTTTCCTCCATACGAGACCTCAAATCTGCAACATACTGTGAATGAGTTTTGAAGTTCTTTTTCCGCACCGGCAGTCCAAAAGCCAACTCTATAGGATGCCGGGGAGAACGACCGAACATCAATTCATAAGGAGAAAACCCAGTCACATCATTTCTCGTGCAATTGTAGGCATGCACTAGAGGTTTTACGTAGTCCTTCCATCTTGCTTTCTGTTTGTTTTGCAGTGTTCCCAGCATGCTGAGCAGTGTACGATTAAACCGCTCCACCGGGTTCCCCCGTGGGTGGTATGGGGTCGTTCGGGTCTTTACAATAACGGCAAGCTGGCAGAACTCTTTAATAAGTTTCGCTTCGAAGTCTGGTCCCTGATCGGTATGGAGACGCTCATGGATTCCATACACCACCATGAAGTTTTCCCACAGGACTTTCGCCACTGTCTTAGCTTTTTGATTTGTGGTTGGTATCGTCACTGCAAATTTCATAAAGTAAACCATGAAAACAAGAATATCCTTTGTGTTGCTTTGGTCTGGTTCCAATGACATATAATCCATGCAAAGTAGTTCTAGTGGGCGGCTGGTCGTGATGTTGACTAAGGGCGCAGATCTTTCAGGAAGTGCCTTCTGTCTCACACACTGGGGACAGGTCTTGACTTTCATTTCCACAGCAGCAGACATGCGTGACCAGAAGAATCTTGATCGGATGAGGTCCAAGGTCTTTTCTATGCCCAGATGGACCATATCATCATGGAGACTTGACAAAACGATGGGTCGCAGCTCTTCAGGCAGGACAAACTGATAGGACACTTGTTCCCTGTCTCTCTTCCTTCGAACCAAGATCTCATCTTGCAACTCCATGCAATTAAACTCTCAATAGGAGTGCAAGGTCTGGAACTTGTTGGCGCACTGTCGAAGGGACTCTCTCCCCTGTTTCCATCTGGCAAATAACCTCCCTGATAACAGGGTCAGCTCGCTGCTTCTCCCCGAGGTCCAGATGGGTGAGTGGGGAAACTACTGGCAGCCCATGCTGATCTTCATTTGCGTAGGAATCTGGAATTGCCTTAGCTGACACGCCCAGGGACTCGACCAGAGTTATGGGATTGTCTATAGCGGTGATTGGCTGGTAGGTTCTTGCAAGACAACTGTGACAAATGGCGGAAACAACGGTCGAATCAACTTCCTCCAGGTCTGATGATTCACAGGCATGCTCTTGTACAAACCGGTGGATCAGTTCCAAGTCTTTCTGTGCTTGATCGTCAGCAGAGTGGTCTTGAGGACGTCGAGACAGTATCAGCGTCGAGGTTTTGCTTTCCAGCTCGATATTGCAACTTGAAGGTGTACGTAGAAAGGGCAGCAAGCCATTTGTGACTGGCCGCGTCCAACTTTGCAGACGTTAAAAGGTAAGTAAGTGGGTTATTATCTGTCACCACAAAGTGAACCCCATACAGGTAATCATGAAACTTTTCAGTTATGCTCCATTTCAATGCAAGAAATTCCAATTTGTGAGCTGGATACCTTGATTCGCTTGCTGACAATCCTCGGCTGGCATAGGCAATTACTCTTACCCTCTTGCTCTTGATATAGGGCAGCTCCCAGGCCGATGGTACTGGTGTCCGTATGGATAATGTAGGGCAGCTTGGGGTCTGCGAAGCCGAGAACTGGAGAACTGGTCAATCTTTCAACCAATGTATCAAATGCCAACTGGCAAGCAGGAGACCAACGCTCGCCAAAGGACTGTCTTGGATCACGGCTCTTGTCTGGAGAGGTTTTGGTCCGAGACTTTGAGTTCGGCCCATACGCTCTTGTGAGATTGTTCAGTGGCTTGGCTATTTCAGCATATCCTTTAATGAATCTCCAATAATATCCAGCAAATCCTAAAAAAGACCTCAACTCTTTCAGAGTTCTTGGAATTGGCCAGGATTTAAGTGCCTGAATCTTGCTGGGATCAGTCTCTACTCCTCTTTCGGACACGACATGGCCCAGATAACGCACAGACTGGAAGATTTTACACTTCTCAAGAGAGAGTTTCATCCCACATCCTTTTCAGCCGATGTTAACACCCGCAGCAATCGTTGCTCGTGTTCTTCCAATGAATGGGAAAAAACTATGAGGTCATCCAGAAAGACCATAACTTCTTTTAGATGGAGGTCTACCATGCACTTCTCCATTAGACGCTGGAAGGTGCTGGGCGCATTCGTTACCCCCTGGGGCATTCGGTTGAACTCCTAGAATCCAACTGGGGTCACGAAAGCGGTCTTAGCTTTATCTGCCTCTTCCTTCTCAATTTGATAATATCCTGACTTTAGATCAAGGACACTAAACCACTTCGAGCCTGCCAAAGCTGAGAACGATTCTTCCAAGTTGGGTAAAGCGTAAGTGTCTTTGACTGTCTGGAGATTTACCTTTCTATAATCAATACATAGCCGTATGTCGCCATTCTTCTTTCTGACTACGACTATGGGTGAAGCAAACGGCGACTCTGATTCCCAAATGACACCAGCTGCAAGAAGGTCTCGTAGATGTTGTCTCACAGCCTCGATGTCATGAGGGTGAATTGGTCTGGGTCTGTGCTTGAACGGAGTTTTGTTGTTCAGTTTGATACGATGTTTTATTGGATGTTTATGGAACCAATAGGCTCCAACCACTACCAAGTTTGGGCCTTCAAGTGTATCCAATTACGACCAAAATTCATACATAGACGATAAGTTGGAAAAAACTATATAAATTGCACTTCACCTAGTTGAATACATTTTGATAAATAGGCATAAAAGACAAGGCTAACCGCCCCATTCAAATCAATGGACGCAGCTAGGCTAGGCTAACTCATGCGTTTGAATGGGAGGCTAAGCTACATATTAGCACAACTCACCAATTCGGGTTTTAACGCGTGCTCGCGCTCTTTTCCGTAGTGGTCGGGATCCAATAGTTAGCTCCTGTAGCTTCTGCCCTGGAATCCTATGCCTCGCGCTGACCGACAGCTCTAACGTCCTGTTTATGTACTACCTGATTGGCGGGACAGCGGTCACGTGACTACGTCACTAACGCGATGACGTCGGCAGTGCTCTGAAAATAGGAGAACGACGCTGGAACAGGATTTTCACACCTGGGTTACATTATCATTGCCATGACGATTATCGTAGTCTTGCAGACACAAACCCCTCTTGGGACTTAGAATTGAACTTGAAACTTTTAATGAGCCTGAACTGCAGTGGGAGGCGGTTCACTCGCTGCACACTAATTATGATGCTTCCTAAACCGTGCCAGACATGAAGACGCTTACCTAGCATAGCATTTGCATTTCAAAATAAGAAAAAAATAGGATAGGGGAAAAAGGGATAAAGTGTTGAAATTTTGTTACACGTTCAAGTAGTGATGAAAAAATGCAGTAAACCAATTGACATCACCGGTACTGTACACAGCATTGATACGGTATCCATGGTAACAGGAGCACGCCCTAAAATCCCAGGTATTCATCTCTCCTTCCGTAAAGTATCTGAGCCAACACTGCAGCTTCAATTTAGCTGCTGAAAAAAAGTTTTGATGGCTAAGTTTTTCCTTTCATTGCGTCGCCTCTTCTGGAGTGCATCGCCATGGCAATCCGGGCCTCCACATGGCACTTGAGTTTAAAATGGCTGTCAGTCATCGGGGAGCGGCGTTAGCAGTCACGTCGCTTCCTGCGGTAGAACGTGCGAGAACATGTGGCAGCTTCACGCACGCACAGATTTCTCATTGGCCCACCGCGCCAGCGCGACGCAGAGAGGCTGCTGAAGCGAGCCCGCTGTGCGCTAAAGACTGCGCGGCGATAAGCCACCATTTCACAGCTTCTCCGTCTGCAGTAATCCTGCTAACATGACGCCTGCAATGCTACGCCGGACGCTTTTGCACCCCGACTGCGCCGTTTCCTTCCCGGTACTTTGAGGGGGTCTCGGAATGTAACCTGAAAGTGTTGAGGAGTTGACTGTTGAAGGCGAGTGTTGCCGAAACCACATTGGAAACCATATTCAATGTGCCTTACATAACATTATCATGTATCGAAATACAGTTTCTATCATTATTAGAGCCCTTTAGACATGAAATAACACCCCTATAGTTACTTTTACACTTGTACTACCCAATATAGTGTTAACATTTTAGTGTTTAGTCGGGGATTATTGTAACTGTTGTTAGATCATTCAAACTCGCAATAAAAGCCTGTTGTTCTGGCAATTAAGTCTGGTTCTTGTGTGTTCCAACAAACATTACAGTACCACTACTGACACCTATTGACGAGTATAGGACAACACATCAACATATCATCACAACATTTTTGAATGCCTCTCCTGGAAGTCTATTAATATAATGTGTAATAATATAGGCAAAATTCCAATTTGCATGAACATGCATCTCTTTTTGACTAATAATACGCCGTATTCATCTACAAAACAGCATGATTTATTAATGAACATATTTATGAAACAGCGTGATAGAGTGGGGCCGCGTGGCGAGGGATTACTGTAATATAAATCTTATTAATCTGTTACAGACGTCCCAAAAATATTTTTTTTAATGACATATTATAGAGAATAATTATAGGTTTCCATGCAGAAAACAATAAAGAAAATAATTATAAATCACAAATTAAATGGATAAATGAACATCTTTTTTACCTTCATTGAAGATTCTCGTTGGCAAAGATGACGAGTTCTTTCTTAAATTTCATAGAACATTTTCCGCCGCCTATCTGGGTTCAGGTCACAGGGGCAAGAGTCTCAGTAAGGAAGTCCAAATGTCCTGGTCCTCGGCCGCCTCTTTCAGTTCCACTGGGAGGACCCCGAGGCGTTCCCAGACCAGGTGTGAGACATAATCCCTCCAGCGTGTCCTGGGTCTGCCTCGGAACCTTTTCTCGACCACTTCACCAGGGAGGCATCCGGACTAGATGCCCGAGCAACTGGCTCGAGCATCCCTATCTCATAGGGTGAGTCCAGCCACCCTACAAAGGAAACGCATTTCGGCCGCTTGCATCCGCGATCTCGTTCTGACCCAAAGCTCATGACCACAGGTGAGGGTGGGAAGAGATTGATAGATCGACTGGTAAATCGTGAGCTTTGCCTTCCGGCTCAGTTCTCGTTTTACCGTGATGATCCGGTACAGCAATCGCGTTACTGCAGACGCTGCCCCAACCTGAATGTCAAGTTCACGCTCTAACCTTCCCTCACTGAGATAATTGAACTCCTCCACCTGGGGCACTCCTTTCTGATTGAAAACCATGACCTCAGATTTGGAGGTGCTGAGTCTCGTCCCAAAAGCTTCATGCTCATCTTCAAACCGGCCCAGTAAATGCTGAAGATCACAGCCTGATCGATTCTAAAGCCCCCAGGAGGCATACGACTTACTGTTGGCGATGCGAACCGGACTCCTGCTCCAGTTGTACAGGGAGCGAATGGCACGTAGTAACTCGCTACCAATCCCGTACTCCCTGGGCAGCCCCCACAGGACACGGTCGAATGCCTTCTTCAGGTCTACAAAGCACATGTAGCCCAGTTGGGCAAACTCCCACGTACCCTCCAGTACCCTTGCAAAGGTGTAGAGCTGGTTTGTTGTTCCGCCACCGGGACGAACACCACATTGCACCTCCTCCTTTGTACCCTTCTCTCCAGCACTCAGATTTTTTGTCAAACTGCTGGCACTCGCAACTTTTGTTTGCCCTATGGTGGGTTATTTTGGAGTCGCACTCAATACAGATTAACTACGAGTCATCGGCTCGTAGGCTGCTTTGTTTGGGCACTCGATTCCGCTGAGCAATACAGCGCAGGGCAAACGGATGAGTTTGTTACATTTTGTCTTGTATCATTACTGAGATGTTTGAGAGTTTGGTGAAAACCTGATCATATAAAAACTGGGGCGATGGAAAACTGAGTGTGTGAGTAGGGGGGATCCATTGCAAACGTACCCCTTTTAAAAATGTCAGTGTTAGTTGGCATTTTGTCTACATTCACTTACCGATGCATCCGTTCTTGTCTTTTCACTTCCTAGCATGCCTTCCTTCCAAAAGGGTGTAGCCTTTGACGAGGGTTGAAAAATGTGGACAAAAGCAAAGCTGGGCCTTAAAGAGACAGTCTCACCCAGGAGATAGAGTGCATAAAAGACTGGCAGAATATAAATAGGCTTTTTTTTCTCTTTTATCATTATTGTTGTCAGTCTGCGATAAAACGCGACAATAAGATTTCCATCCATCCATTTTCCACCGCTTAGCCGGGTCCGGGTCGCGGGGGCAGCAGCTTCAGTAGGGAAGTCCAGACTTCCCGGTCCCCACCGACCTCTTCCAGCTCCATCGGGAGGACACCAAGGCGTTCCCAGGCCAGCTGTGAGACATAGTCCCTCCAGCGTGTCCTAGGTCTTCCCGGGGGCCTTCTCCCGACTGGGCATGCCCGAAACACCTCACCAGGGAGGCGCCCGGGAGGCATCCGGACTAGATGCCCGAGCCACCTCAACTGGCTCCTCTCGATGTGAAGGAGCAGCGGCTCTACTCTGAGCTCCTCCCGGATGGCCGAGCTCCTCACCCTATCTCTTAGGGTGAGTCCAGCCACCCTACGAAGGAAACTCATTTCCGCCGCTTGTATCCGCGATCTCATTCTTTCGGTCATGACCCATAACTCATGACCATAGGTGAGGGTGGGAACGTAGATCGATCGGTAAACAGAGAGCTTTGCCTTCCGGCTCAGCTCTCTCTTCACCACGACGGTCCGGTACAGCGACCGCATTACTGCAGATGCTGCACCGATCCGTCTGTCGATCTCACGCTCCAACCTTCCCTCACTCGTGAACAAGAACCCGAGATACTTGAACTCCTCCACCTGAGGCAAGACCTCACTCCCAACCCGGAGGGTACAGTCCACCCGTTTCCGACTGAGAACCATGGCCTCGGATTTGGAGGTGCTGAGTCTCATCCCAGAAGCTTCACACTCAGCTGCAAACCGCTCCAGTAAACGCTGAAGGTCACAGCCTGATGAGGCCATAAGGACCACATCGTCTGCAAATAGCAGAGACGAGATCCTAAGGTCACCAAGCTGGACTCCCTCAACACCTTGACTGCGCCTAGAAATTCTGTCCATGAAGATTATGAACAGAATCGGTGACAAAGGGCAGCCTTGGCGGAGGCCAACGTTCACCGGAAACAAGCTCGACTTACTGCTGGCAATGCGAACCAGGCTCCTGCTTCGATTGTACAAGGACCGAATGGCACGTAGAAGCGGACCATCAATCCCGTACTCCCGGAGCACCCCCCACAGGACACCACGAGGGACACGGTCGAATGCCTTTTCCAGGTCTACAAAGCACATGTAGACTGGTTGGGCAAACTCCCACATACCCTCGAGTACCCTTGCAAGGGTGTAGAGCTGGTCCAGTGTTCCGCGACCGGGACGAAAACCACATTGCAGCTCCTCTAACCGAGGTTCGACTAACGGTCGTACCCTTCTCTCCAGCACCCTGGAGTAGACTTTCCCAGGAAGGCTGAGGAGTGTGATCCCCCTATAGTTGGAACACACCCTCCGGTCACCCTTTTTAAAAATGGGGACCACCACCCCGGTCTGCCAGTCCAGAGGTACTGTTCCTGACTTCCATGCAATGTTGTAGAGGCGTGTCAACCAACACAGTCCTCCAACATCCAGAGCCTTGAGAAATTCTGAGCGGAACTCGTCTACCCCCGGAGCCTTGCCACTGGGGAGTGATTTGACTACCCCAATTACCTCAGCCACGGTGATAGAACTGTCCACGTACGTATCCTCAGACTCTGCTTCCTCTATGGAAGGCATGTCAGTGGGATTGAGAAGGGCCTCGAAGTATTCCTTCCACCGACCAACTATATCCACAGTCGTGGTCAGCAAGCCCCCGTCCGCACTGTAAACAGTGTGAACTGGGGGCTGCTTCCCCTTTCTGAGGTGTCGGACGGTTTGCCAGAACCTCTTCGAGGCCGACCGAAAGTCGTGCTCCATAGCCTCACCGAACTCCTCCCACACCCGAGTTTTTGCCTCGACCACCGCCGAAGCCGCGTGCCGCTTGGCCTGCCGGTACCTGTCAGCTGCTTCGGGAGTCCCGCAAGCCATCCATGCTCGATAGGACTCCTTTTTCAGCTTGACGGCAGCCCTAACCCCCGGTGTCCACCATCGGGTTCGGGGCTTGCCACCACGACTGGCACCGACCACCTTGCGGCCGCAACCACAACTGGCTGCCTCAGCAATAGAGGCACGGAATACGGCCCATTCGGACTCAATATCCCGGTCCTCCCTCGAAATGCAGGCGAAGCTCTGCCGGAGATGAGAGTTGAAGACTCGACGAACGGGAGATTCTGCCAGACGTTCCCAGCACACCCTCACTACGCGTTTGGGTCTGCCAGGTCTGTCCGGCATCCTTCCCCGCCATCTAATCCAACTCATCACCAGGTGGTGGTCAGTTGACAGCTCAGCCCCTCTCTTCACCCGCGTGTCCAGAACATACGGACGCAGGTCTGATGATACGACCACAAAGTCGATCATAGACCTGCGACCTAGGGTGTCCTGGTGCCAAGTGCACTTATGGACATCCTTATGTTCGAACATGGTGTTCGTTATGGACAAACTGTAATTCGCACAGAAGTCCAGCAACAACACACCGCACGGGTTCAGGTCAGGGAGGCCGTTCCTCCCAACCACGCCCCTCCAAGTCACACTGTCATTGCCCACATGGGCGTTGAAGTCTCCCAGTAGAACTATGGAGTCACCAGCTGGGGTGCTCTCCAGCACCCCTCTGATAGACTCCAAGAAGGCTGGGTACTCTGAACTGCCGTTCGGCGCATAGGCACAAACCACAGTCAGGACCCTTTCCCCAGCCCTAAGGCGTAGGGAAGTAACCCTCTCGTTTACTGGGGATGACTCCAACACAGAGGCACCAAGCCGGGGGGCTAACAATAAGCCCACACCAGCTCGCCGCCTCTCCCCAGCGGCAACTCCAGAGAAGAACAAGGTCCAGCCCCTCTCAAGGAGTTTGGTTCCAGAGCCTAAACTGTGGGTTGAGGTGAGTCCGACTATATCTAGTCGGAATCTCTCCGCCTCTTCCACAAGCTCGGGCTCCTTCCCCACCAGAGAAGTGACATTCCATGTCCCAAGAACCAGATTTGGTCGCCGAAGCCCAGGTCGCCCGGACACCCGCCCTCGACCACTGCCCAAATCACACAGCACCGGACCCTTATGCTTGCCCCTGCAGGTGGTGGGTCTGCGGGGGGGAGTTCCCGTGCGGCTTCTTCGGGCTAGGCCCGGCCAGGTCCCACGGGTGAAGACCTGACCACCAGGCGCTCGCCTGCGAGCCCCTCCCCCAGGCCTGGCTCCAGGGTGAGGCCCCGGTATCCCACGTCCGGGCGAGGTGCGGTCACTCCTAATGTTTCTCTTCATATGGGTCTTCTGAATCACTCTTAGTCTGGCTCGTCACCTAGAACCTGTTTGCCTTGGGAGACCCTACCAGGGGCATAAAGCCCCCGACAACATAGCTCCTAGGATCACTCGGGCACTCAAACCCCTCCACCGCGGTAAGGTGGTGATTCACGCATAAGATTTTTCATCATATTTATTTTCTCATTACTTTTTGCCGGCTTATCACAGACCGTTTTGTGGTGCCGTGTGTGCTTTGCATACACACACACACACAGTGATAAAGTCTCTCAGGAATGTGCTATCTCTGTACTCTACATGCAGTAATTAATGCTACAAACTGTTTAAATCTAAAGCAGGTGTGTCTGATGTATCAGTGGCAGGCTGTTGGGGGCAATGGTGGCGCATTGAGAATGTGTAAATAGGCTGTAATGCTGATGTGATGTTGTGGCCTTTGCCACTGGGGCTTAAATGGCTTTACAGTTTATGGCTAATCTATCACACACACTCTCACACACACACACATACACACATTACCCCCGCAAACAGAAAGCTATGGGTATTTCCATTCAATTAAGGTGATCTTTAACCTCCAAGTCAGGCTCAGCTCCACCCGGTGGGGACGGGACAAAATTCTCGACTTCTCTTTTGTGTGTTTTTTCCTCCTGAAAATGATTTAAACCTTATTCAAGTAGATTTTGTGTTACAGCGGAACCTTGGTTAGCGTGATTAGTTTGTTCCAGAAGGTCCAACTCTAACCAAAACGGACTTTATCCGAATCAATTTTTCCCATAAGGGATAATTGAAGTCCAATTAATCCTTTTCAGGAAGCCAAAAATGTTACCACAAATAAAATTTGCATTTTTTTTACAATTTTGGTTTAACACACAGAAAGCAATTTATTCCTCATTTATAGGCATTTAAAAAATGCATGTCAACTATAATTGTAAAACTAATCCAAAAAAAGCGTTTTGTGGTAATATTTGACACACGACGCAACGTAGAGGACGGTTTAGCTAGTAGCTAATGGGATGCTAATGGAATGCTAACGTACAAAAAAAAGGAAAACGCACAAAACGTACATTAGGAACACAGCTGGACTTACACTGTGTGTTGATAAAACAACAGGATGCGCTAACACTTCACGCAAACCGTGGCAAAAAATAAAGTTTATACGTTAACCAAAAAACAAAACATGCTAACCAAGGCAAATGCTAACTGAGATTCCGCTGTATTTATTCCGCTGAGTTTAAAACTTAACCTCTTTGAGGTAAAAAGTCTAAAACTTGTTGGTTTTTCTGTTTTAAATGGTAAATATACAGGTTTGATATTATAAAGTTTGTCTTTTTGTACCAGAGAAAACCAAAAGACAAACTTAATTGCTTGATTTAAGCCTCATAATGAACTAAATGGTGCCTAATATCAATCTTCATAAAAGCAGAACATTGAATGTTTTGTCAAGATGGAACTTGCAAGAGTAAATGGGATGTGATTTGCAGCAGATGATTAACTTGGCAAAAAGATTTAAATTCAGTCGCAGTGATGACGACTAGAATGAAATCAGCTTCTTACAAATTCTTCCCACCATTTTTCTTGTTTGTCAGGCGCTTAACAAAAAACAAAATCCTTGTTGATTTCGCAGCCTAGCTAGGAATGCTTCAGACGTCCCTGCCCATTCATTATCACTTTGGGTGCGTTTGAAATTGCAGTCCTGAAACGCAACCACAACTGAACTCACACCTTTTCCTCTGAAGTCACTAAATTCATATTTAGTAGTCCATCTTTTGTTAAAAACTCTCCGTTCTCCGTCAGACTTTTTTTTTGCCATTTTTGCGGGTAAACTCATAGAGCGAGGAACGGTAAAGGACCGGAAGCGGTGCTACTCCAGCAGAAACCGAAGGTTTTTTTTTCTTGAAAGTTGAAATACACCAATTCATGTCAAATTGCCGGGCTAGTAGGAGGTTGTTATTTTCCTTCATTTACCCTTCTTTTTCAAAATAGCCCTTATTTACAAATGCAAATGTTGCTGGAGGTTGCTGGTAGTAATGCGGCGCAACCATGTTATTTAACTGGCCTGCTTTTATTTTGAAGGTCTGACTTTGCCGGCTACCGGATGTGTTACGTCAATATTGCCAGCGTGTTGCGGAGCGCAATGAAAGCAGAAACTGACCCTTTTTTTTTTTTTTTGTAATACATGAAAGTTTAAAAATGGGAAAGATATATTATGGGCGGGGGTGCCAGCAACAAGGGGCAAAATACGGGAGTTTCGTGGGGAAAATGGGAACGTTTGAGAAGTATGCTCTATGCAGGTGTGTGTAAAAAGAAGAAAATTGTTCACTGCTCAACAAAGAGTACAGCTTCAACGGCCGGTTTGTATGGAAACAAGCGGCCGGTGGGAGGAGCTGTCAGCCTATTTAGCACGTGTGCCTTGCATGCTGAGTGTGCACGGGTGGCGTGCACACTCCTTGGCCTTGAAGCGCAGCGCGCGTGAACCTGCCATCCCCTGGAGAGGAGCCAAATGGGATCAAGTGCGGCGGAATTTCCTTTGCTTGCAGAGACAAACACATCAATTACTCGGCGAGCCCGGCTCTCCCTCTGATCCCTGCCATCCCTCGTCCCCGCTCCATCTTCTCCTCTTGTCCAGCGCATCAGCATGAGGCGCCGCGGGGAATTAGGCAAACGTATGCAAAAAGGATGACTTGAATGCACGGCGCCTGCCATTGTCTATAAAAAGCTTTAAATATGCAAATGAGGGGGCGGGGGCGTGCAGGTGGCTTTGCATGTTGAAACACAGCCTGAGGGAATATCTGCGCGCTTTCATGTCCTCTTTCAATCCTCTCTGCGCCCATGGCGGGTTCTCTAGCACAAACAAAACGCACACTCGCCCAGCCGCCTTTGCTCAGGAATCGGCGGTAATCAATCACCAGCGTGTCAGAGAACCCTCTCACCAGGGAAATTTTAGTCAGGCCGGTGATTGGCGGTTAAATACGTTAGCGCTTGGCCTCATATTACCACCACTGCGGAGAGAGAAACCGCATACGTCTCTAATGACGCTGGAATATCTTTCCACGTCCGCCGCCGATCAACACTCCATCCGATTCACGGATGCTCCGTCTCAAGGGAAGTGCGCAGTAGGTGTCACTAACCTTGTTTGGAGATGAAGGGGGTCGGATACGACTCTTCGTAGGACGCGTTTAGATGACACGGAACGCGACTGCTTTGATGTAAAGTGCTAGTGCCTGTTAACACAGGAAAAAGACATGAACTAAAATACAAAAGACGCATCCAAAAACGATATGTGGTATTCCACACTGGTCACTGGTAATGTCATCTTCAGTGAGGCTCACAAGCATGTTGCAGGTTGGAATAATCTCACAACAAGCACAATGATCTACTTATGCGTCTGTAATCCAAGCTAAAACACTTCCTGTCTGGACCCACCCAGCTCCCCCAGCGCCGAACACATCACAACAAATGTCGTATTTATGTCTTAAATGCCTTATTTTCTCTGATTATGTTTACTAAACTATATCATATGAGCGTAAAGGTCACTTGAGGCGTGCTCTGTCATGTCTAGAGGGCTCTAATAATGTTAAAACCATATTTAGATGGTGGTAAACAGGTTTTCTACGCTCAAACTTGCAAAAATATTTCATTTATAACTAAGAAAATCATGCTTTAAACAAGGGATTAGCATATTGTATTTGTTCTGCATTTAAACTTTTTCTCATTCCGTTATGTTTTATTCGTATAATTACGTTTTTTGATTGTGGCCCGTAAAATTAACGAGCCAAGAGGTCGCAAATGATCACACTTGGGACATCCCTGGTTTGCGATCGTTTTCCATAACATCCATTTTGAGATCCATGGTCCAATTCTGAAAGCTCCAGTACGTGAGAAAGCTCTGTAGATGGAAAAAGTTTGAAGTGGAACAAAAGTTCAACGTCCAAAGTCTTGACAGATGAATATTAAGATAATGTAAGTGATCAGTGAGGAGAGAGACAAAGACAAACATCAATGTGACCCAAACGAGCTGACATTACCGGAACAGGCGCTTCCCACTCCAGCCAAACCCGCAGGCTCCGGTGTCGCTGAACGCCGCCGCTCGATGTCAATATGGATGAGGAGGCGGAACGTGTCTATGCATCCGTCGCATCCAGCGAGGACGCAGACACTCGGGTGACAAACCGTCCTCGGCAAACTCAGCCAAGTAGCCGATTGGACTTATCGGATCCTTCCTCTGCTGGGGAAACACGTCTTTGCGCTCCCGACGACAAACAGCATCGTGGCGGCGACAGACTTTTTCAAATCAAACTCACCGACAGGCCTTACTTTTTTTTTTTTTAGAAAGGATTGCAGGTTGTTTCAGTAAACACGGTGAATTTGTGTATAAAACACGGAGTTTTTCAAATCTTTTAAATATTTTCCTCACGACAAATGGGGCAAAAAAGACGTGTGACCGACTGAAAAGTCCAAGAGTCTTTCAGAGGGAATTGAACCTTCAATAACCTCCGTAGCCCCAACATTAGGTTACGCCCCGTGCGCTACTGTAGCGTAGCGTCCGCCATTCCTGATCCCTCACGCGCTCGCAAATGTTCACATCCCGCCCGAACATATTCTTGTGCGGGCGTGTGTGTATGTGTGTGCTTTCAACTTCACAGCGAGTGGAAAAGCTCCGTCAAACACAGCGTGTGAGCTCAGCTGCCGTGTTTCTTGACAGCAGAAGGCTGTTCCAGCCTCCGTCGGCCTGTCGGCTCTCTGCTGCTCATTCGCGCAAATATTTAAGTAGGCAAAACGCGCACACAAGCGCACAAAGGAAGCGGAAACACACACGCTGTGTTCGGCAGCAACATGGATGGCGTGTGATACTTCGCAGCGATGAAGTGTCGCGCGGAGCCTGTCGACACGGCGAAGTCGTGTGCATCGTCTTCCATCGTCGTGAAAAACCTGTAGTGCAGGGGTGTCCAAACCTTTTCCACCGAGGGCCACATACTGTGAAATGAACGAATGCCACTTGGGTATCTCGTAAAACATTGATGCATCTCAGCTTTGTAACGTAGATGAAAAAGCGTGTATATTTAGCGTGAACTTTGGTATTTGCTCTTTTTTCCCATTTTTGCTGTTGTTGTTTCTACTTTTTTGTCATAGTTATTTTTCCCACATATTTGATTATGACTTTATTCCTATAATATTTATTATGGTAACAATCTAAAAATTTTCCACAACTTTGTTTCTCTTTATATTATGGCTTTACAAATAATGTTTTTTTTCCTTAGTATTGCAATATTGCAACTAAATGCTCCGAAAATTGTGTTTGTTAGCTTACACCTTTTGTGTGTTAATGACCTTATTCTTGTAAACCTACTGCAAATTTTTCATTTTCTACAGTTTTTTGATTGTTTTTATTAGTTTTGTTGTTAAATTATGTTTTCATAATATGCTGCGGGCAAATAAAAACACACTCGCGGGCCACAAATGGCCCCCTGGCTGCACTTTCGACACCCCTGCTAGTTCTGTCTGAATGGGGCGATTTAAGTGTTGGACAAATTACTTTCAAAGATGTATTGCTTAAAATTACTAGATACTTCCCCAAAAAGTAATTGAATTAGTCAATGAATTACTGTAATCAGCCACTACTTTTTTCACACAATTTGAGTCCTGCGGCCTAAACAAAGATTCAGCTAATTTATGGCTAAATGAACAACAGTTCCCATGATGCTTAGAGTGCCAAAACAGAAAGTTAATTGGTTGCAGATCCGACCACGATAAGTAGGAGTCAATATTAATAAATGGAATATTTTCACAGTTAGAGCAAAGAAAACCTGTTTTTGACTTTCTAAATACGGCTTTGTAACATTATTAGAGCCCTGTAGACATGAATTAACATTCCCCTTTCACTCCTGTTTCCCAATATAGTAAACATAATAGGAAGAAATAAGACATTAAACATAAGTAAGACGTAACATACAGTAGACTCACGTTAGCATTGGGGGTGTTCCTGTGGGCTATTGTCTCATCAATGTAACATTACTGACACCTAGTGACCAGCATAGAATACTACATATTACGTCATTGAATGCTTCTTATATCTGCCATATATTTGTATTTGCATTTATTTAGCCATTTCTTTCCCCTGAAAATGCTTAATTTAGGCCATGTGATTAAATGTGCACAATTTTTAAAGCGACAAATAGGCCTTATTCAACCACAAAAAAGTGATCATTTATTATTATCACTTTTTCAAACGGTGAAAGGGTGAAGCCAGCAGATCACTGTAGGGACATAAATGATGGCTGCCACTAGCGTAGCAAGTTACCGGGCTAACTAGTTAGCCTTTCCAGTTTACTTAACTTAGGAAAGCGACTCAAACTGAGCGAGGAAGAAAAAACTTACCACTTCCACACTTCCTCATGTTGGACGTGCCATGGCTGACTTCATGCAGTGTGAAGGCAATGTAATCCAGCGCCATGTCTCGTCTGACCAGAATACTACTTATACCGTAACGTGTCTTTCAGTGTTTTTAACGGATAATAGGCCGTAGTCAACCACTAAACAGTGATAATTTATTCATTCATTCATTCAAGACTAGACTCTTTGCAAACGTCACACCTCTACCAGCGAGCGAGCGGATAACACCCACATTTCACACCAGGAATGTTAACGGCCTTGCAACGTTGGTTATAAACGTAACCTTGGTTTGCATCACTAATGGCGGTAAATGGAATGCTAAGAAATGAATACAATACAATTTGATTCTATGGTTAATGTTTGTTGATGAAGATATTCATCTTACATTATAAAATAAAGATGGCAATTGTATTAAAACTTGCATTTTTACAGTACTTTAGAGTCTCCTAATGGAATAACATATCAAATGTATTTATTTTTTAGACCAGTGGTGGGAAAACTTTTTGACTTGCAGGCCACATTGGGTTCAACAATTTGGTGGCGGGGCAGTCCGTATATAGGCGCCATCAAAAAGCAACAACAAAAGGAACACACAACACATCCGCAGCAAGTTAACGCATCACACAAATAAACAACTATGCACTAAACATAAGCCGTGACTGAAACTGGTAGTTCCAAATGCCTGCAAGGCATGCTGTGTCGTCCATCTCTAATAACAACATGAACTATGAACAACACAAGATTGTATATCAAGAGCATGTTAACTTTGTCCCCTGACGACCTCATCAACATATTTTGCAATTCACCAAAAATGCGACAAACACGTAACACAAGCCACCCAGCATGCCTTGCAGCGGGTATATATGGTCTTTTTTTGACATAGTAAATACGCGTGTTGACGTGTTGTGTTTTTTGGATTGCTTTTTTCCTCAACGCTACCAATTTTATCCGACTATTTTGGCCACAAAAGTACCGCACATCATGCTGCACTTTCCATGTTGAATGTTTAAAAAAGGAAATGGCGGGTCGGATTAAGACTGTCGGTGGGCCTGATGGGTTTAGACACCTGGTTTAGACACAAACCAAAAAAGACTTGCTGAATGGACTTCTTTTTTTGGGATGGGATCTAAATTTTGGATTGATAAATTTGGATTAGGAACATGTTCTGTAAACACACCAGACGCAACATTTCAAAGTAATCAAGTTAGAAAACGGAAAAGTTACAATACTCGCCTCTGTTGGCCGGGCTGGTCATGTTTTGCACCCTTCTGAAATTAATCCTGAGACGTTCCAAACTTGGGCGTTCAAACGCAGGCTCATCAAACAAACCGGATAGCGTCAGCCGCGGCTAACGCTGCTAGCTCGGGCTCCGCTGGCTGGCTTTTCTGCAGTCACGGTAATCTATGGAGCGTCTATGGAGCAATCCTTTCGCCAACAGACCAGTCTCTGGCGTTGTTCACGAGACTCCGATTGTTTCTCTCGCAATACCCGATGCGCGTCTCCACAATCAGTTAAGGAGTCTTCTTCCGGTGTATCCGATTCTTTAGCTCCTCAAACCGATAAACCGAATGGTTGCATCGTTAACATGCCTAATATGCTGGGAATAAATATACATGATGAATTAACGCCACTCTTACCTTGACCAAAGACACGATTAACATTCGGGAATAATTTGAGTTATTTCTAGAAGTCTATAATGTTTCTCACCTTCTTAATCAAAATGCCGTAACTTGCAACTTCCGGTTGCATCGGGGGGGATTTTGGAGCCAAGAAAAGCGGAGGCTTTCGGCAAAGAACTACAGCATCGACAGCTGATGACATCATAGACACGCGACGGTTCTGACTTCTGGTTCCTCGTTCCATGTTGTCATTACATAGCCTGTACCGGACGTTATTGATTTTAGTGTTCTTTTCCACCACAGACAAAAGCGTTTGCTAGCCAGATATGGATGATAGGTTGTTTACGTTGTTTGGTCATTTACATACATACATTGTACGTAACAACAAGGTCAAACACGTGCATAATTTTATGCTAACTGGAAAACCCGGGCAAGTTCACGGAAAACACGTGAATCGGGACGTACGCTAACTGAAATTCCACCGTGTAATTATTTATCACCCAATTAGCCATGGCGGTTCTTTGTGACTCAAAGCTGCGGCTCCTTACAGACGTTTTCATCGCTCTCTCTCTCGCGCTTTTTTTTTTTTGATGCAACAGAACTTGGATTCTACTGGGGCTTGAATGTGACGTGTTCTGCTTGCCGCTTTCTTCTGGTGACTCATTGCGTTGGACGGACACAAAGCGGAGCATTAGCATGTGAAAGTGGGAGCTGTCGAGCCGCATCAAAAATGACAAAGCAGCTTCCGCGACTTCCAAACAACGCGCCATGTCCTCGCTCCCCTCCCGTGCGCGCGCGCCGCAGCCGTGACGTCCGACTGACGGCTGTTGGGAATATTCTGATCGCCTTGTTTGGCGGCGCGAGAGTGTTAATACAAGCGGATGGGGTGCAATTGTGCAATCATAAACATGCTGTTGGATTGCTAGCTCTCAAAACAGAGCATGTTGTGACTTATTAACAACTGCACGACGACGCCAGCGATGAAAAGGAGCTCAAATTGAGCGGCGCCCACCATTTGCGTGCCTAATGGTGTGCCCAGGATGCTCAGCTTCCCCCTCATCCGTCTCTGTCTGCAAACTCTGCTCTCGCAGATGCATGGCTCCACCGGAGGCATCACGCCACAGACAAATGTTAGCTCCAGTCGCTGCGGAGAACAGATTGAGCGCCATTACGAGCCTACTCGACCACATAAATACTTTCTTACAACGTGTCTCTCAATACAGTAGATGCTCTAAAGAGCCGCAGTCCCGCAGTAGACACTGGGAGTCATGTTTCCCCTCTATGAACCGCAGCTCCCCGGTGCCGGCATCACTCGTGCAGCCACCACCAGGCTTGAGTATGTTGCCACTCAGCCAATACAGACCGTGTTCACTGGTTTTCAGTGGAAAAAATTCGATACACGCAGCCCGTTTAAGTCGACGCCCTATTGTTACAATGTGGCAAACTTAATACCATAAAATAAGAAACGTAAAAGACATTTAATTATCTTGTTGGGATTGGGTGTCCGGGTTTTTGACATAATTAAGACATAATATGGACTTACGTTAGGGAGAGTTTCTTGTTTTTTTTCACTTTATGTGCTTGACAGTACTTCCTGTGGTGGCTATTGTCTCATCAAGGCAACATTACTGGCACCTAGTGACTACATATCATCACGAACTTTTTGAATGCGTCTTCTAAATGTGTACAGTAGTGTTCCAAATAATAGCAGTCCAAAGTGATTCACCAGATTAATTACTGTTAATTGTATATTTTTATTGCTACATGGCAAACATGTTACCAGTAAGTGCAGTAGATTCCCAGAAACCAAACAAGACCCAGCATTCAAAATATGCATTCATGATGGAGTGAAGATGCTCAGTTCGAAACATGAAGCTGTGGATTGACTACTCTAAAGCACATCCTAGTTGAAAGACTGAAATGTGAGAGCGATGTGTGATATGATCGGTATTGTTCAAGAAAATTAATTAGCTTTGCTACAACGAAGAGGACAGAGAGAAGTCATCAAATGAGACGAGTATCTCCTCGGGAGGACGCAGGTTCCAGCACGATGGCGAGCTGGTGTGAAGCGCAGCAGATATGAGGAGGCAAACAGCGGCTCCAATCTCAGCTGTCAGTCGCATGCGCACGGCGGGCATCGAGAGCCGTAATGCACACACACACACACACAAAGCAAACACCGACGTTGGACAAGGCTCCCTATTAAAGGCAAACACGGGCTTGCCATCCATCTGCTTTGAGGTGGATTCACTTTTACACCGAGCACACGTCAGGAAGAAGCTCTAATTCCATCCTTTGTGTGTGTGTGTGTGTTTGCACACAGGTTGTGCTCATGTATCTGTATCACCAGCCGTTGACGAAGAGGAGGCAAACAACCTTCATCTGCCCTCAAGATGCTCCGCTTTGCTGTTGGGAGGAACGTGCCAGGGCAAAATTGTGTAGAACGTCTTCCCGGGACACTTCCTGTTCCAGCCCCGCTGCTTATCACCATATGTGATGCTGATTCTTTTCTGATTGTGGCCGACGTGACGTGAGGACGGGGAGGAGACGTGAGGAAGCCGTAGGGGAGGAAGGGAGGACGAGACGCTGAGAGTGGGCCTCCCACTGGGGCTGTGGCGGAGACGACAGAAGCAGCTAATTACGCAGACACCACACACTTAGCATACGCAATGTGCTACTTGTTTTTAGCCCATCAAAGCACCTCCGACTGCTGACAAGTCAAGCAAGAAAAAGAAGCAGAAGAAGGTTCTGCCTGCAAGCTCACCTCGGTCACAAAGCTGCACGTGAATAAAACATTAACGAGGCCCCAACATGGCGTTGCTTTCTCTCGTCTGTGCGACAGGAGTGAGGATGCGCTCCACTTTCTGGCCTTTTAAAAGATAAAAACTCACACGGAAAGAAAAAAGGGGAGATGTTTAAAGTTTCATCGCCAGAGAAGAAGAATGCGAGTGATTTTAAGATGATTGTCTCTGAGGCGTGCGCTTCGCCTCGCTCTCATTGCAAGTCTGAAGCAAAGAGAATCTTTGAAATCAGAGAAGCTGGTGATCTACTTTCTCATGGATCGCCCCAAAACTACCAACCGTCAAAGGGCCGCTTCTGGCCTGTGGTGGTGTGTGACTGGCATATTTTTTTTTTTTTTTTTTTTTTTTTTTTTTTTTTTTCCTTTTTAAATTATTTATTTTTTTTTTTTTTTTTTTTTTTTGTTGTTCTTTTATTTTTTTTTTTTTTTTTTATTTAATTTAAATTTTAAATTTCTATTTTTTTGTTGTTTTTTTTTTTTTTTTTATTTTTTTTTGTTTTTTTTTTTTTTTTTTTTTTTTTTGTATCTTTTTTTCTAAATGTTTTTTTTTTTATCTAAATTTTTTTTTATCTAATTTTTTTTTTCCTTTATTAATTATTTTAATTCTATTTATTTTTTTCTAAAAATTTTTTTTTTTTATGTTTTTTTTTAATTTTCTGTTTTTTATTTTTTTTTTTAAAAAAAAAATTTTTTTCTTTACTTCAGAACCACTTCTAATTGTTTAAATACCGGGTTGCTCGTCTGTCAGTGAGAAAAGGTAGCTCTTTCTTTGGCAGGATCCAATCACGGTCTACAATGCAACTCACGACGAGCTTGTCAACCCATCAAAACTCGCAAGAGGTCATTACTCAACAGTCTGACTCACGGTGTCATCTTGCAAAGAACGCTAAAATCATCACACAGCAACTTAACATTGAAAAACTAGATAAGAAATATACATGAAGTACCAAAACAAATTTCAAATAAAACAACTATTTTAACTTCTGCCCATCATGCATTGCAGCAAAGCAGTTTATTGGCCGTGGCTATTGAGGCGCTGCAATGCCTCATTCAGCTACTTGTGTCGACTAGAGAGAGGCATGATTGGCTTCCTCTTGTCTTGTATATTTCTTACCTACCCTTTGAGTGTTAAGTTGCTGTGTGATGATTTAAGCATTCTCTGTAATATGACACCTTGAATCAAATGTGTTGATAAGAATGTCATTATAGTAGCATGCGGTTAAAATAGTAAGTTTTTCCTTAAGTCGTAATATTATAAGAAACACACGAATCAAAATAAAGTTTTGTGTCGGCCAAAGTGAGCTGGGAAGGGCTCTAGCATACCGGCCACGGCAGAAGAAAAACTGTAATTTTGTGAGAATAAAGTCAAAATATTAAAGGAAAAGTTGTATTCTAACAAAAAAAATTTCTCATAATGTTATGATTTTTGGTTGTGGTGTCCACTCAAACACCAGCTTTGCCAATTATTGATTTCATGGAATAGTGTCTCAACGTCTTTATGAAAATGCTGGCACTTTCTTTGGCTCCATGGTGGGTTACTTTGCAGCTGTGAAGAAAAAGAGAAAGAAATAGCACAGACTTGTGGGGTAACTGTGTTAGTTAGCCAAGAACTACAGAGTCAGCTGCTGATGACATCATAGATGGGCGACGGAGCTGAGGCTCAGTTCCTGTTTCCATGTATTAGCAGGCTAATATACTGCTAACAAGGATACAAAGATTAATAACATAGCAAGATGACCGGCAACGATAGGCAAAATGTTGGCGTCGATTTTCTATGTTAACTGACAAACACGCTAACCGCTAACGCATACGTTAACAGAGGTCTCAGTTGTGAGAGAGTTTGAAAGACCTGAAATCTGCCACATGATAACCGGGCCTTTTGTTGGCTTCACCTCGCCCGCCCGTCTCCCTTTGATCAGAAAGAGAAGCGACGTCGCCTCCTTCAGGGTCGTCGCTTCTCATTCGGGTGGTGTCACTTTGATGTGAACACACATTATGCTGCGTCTTTTATTGAGAGCCGTGTCGGGCCCGCCCTGCTTCCGCTCAGCGCTCGTTAATGAATAATTTACCAGAGTGGATTCTTCCCCGCCGTGGTCCTCACATACTCCCACGGGCAGGAGGTCGCATGGAGGGAGCGTGGGGGTCTCGGGGAGGATGGGGGATTTAAATAGCCCATCATGGCCCACCGTGGTTCCGACGACATCTGCCCGGTGCATATGGCACGCTGGTCCGATTCCCACCCTAGTCACTACTAAGACTGTGAAGACTCTAATGGGTCAGAATCAACAACTGTGCTTTCCAAGTTGGCAGAGGTAGATCAAATCGGCCACAACAAAACCGTAGGTGTTCTTGTTTTAAGGCAGAGGTACAACCCAAAAAGTGGAAATGACCTAACATTGCCATTGGTACTTGACCATCAAAAATGTTAACACAAAACACATTTTTATAGTTTTACGAGCATAAAACAATGTTTACCATTGACAAAGACGTGATTCCTCATGTGAGTGTTCCCACATACACCACCTTCCTGTTTTGCCATGAGTTACATCTTGAATTCAATTTAATTCAGTTGTGTTTTTCACCGTCTTTATAAAAATGCTGGCACTTGCAACTTGCTTTGGCTCCATTTTAGGTTGTCCAGGGGAAGAAGCTTTATTGAATTCAAGAAATAACTCATTGCAAAACAGGAAGGTGGCGTCCGCGTGGGAACAGTCACAATAAGATTCACGTCTTCAGTGAAGGTTAAAGTAACCTATTATGTTCATTTGTCCCTTTCATTAATCATTTACATGTATTTATATACATTTGGAATTGTTTTAGGCATGGAAAACTATAAAGCATGTTTTCCAAAGCATAAGCATTTGTGGTAACATTTTTCAAACATTACCTCAAATGACTGAAGTATCAAAAGTTTCAATATTTCGTTTTTTAATATTTTATTTTAGCGCATGAAGAGCTTGTTTAACTGAAGTATTTTTGATATTTCAGTACTGACCCGCATATCATTACTGTGTTATGGTCTTTGATGATTTTCATGGGTAATATCATGATAATTTTGACCAGTCGTAAGAAATTATTAATGAATAAATGATAGCTGTTTTGTGGTTGACTGTGGCCTATTTTTAGTCCAAAAATACTGCGGTCACCGGGCATCAGTAATGTTATGAGACATGACGTTAGATTACGTTGATTATCATGACGTTATAGATGGACATGCTATGGCTGAGATCAAGTGAAAAAAAAAATGTTCCCCTCTCACTCCGTGTGGAAGTGGTAAGATTTTGTCATTCTTTATTGTGCTATTAATGTCTTTATTTTTTATCGTGCCAGCCCCAGTGCCCACAAGAAGGAGAAATCTTTTCATCATGCAAAATCTGGCACCACAAGATCTTGTGACACTCCTAGTAACTCGGAGAGGCTAAGTTAGCTCGGCAGGTTGATATGCTAGCAGGGGCTTGCTGAGATGCTGTAGCCTTAGCAATGTGATGTAAACAAAGAATAATAGGAGGGTAAAAGTGACTATAGGGGTGTTATTTCATGTTTAGAGGACTAATAATGAGTCTAATGAGACTAATAATGACTAATAAATAAGGAATAATGTTAAAACCGTATCTGTTGAATAACTCAGCATACCTTGACCCACATTGGACTGTTTCATGACTGAAAACGTGAAGAACAACACAGTGGTCCAACACACCCTTTTATTTTTCTATACGCGGCTCTTTTTTTTGTTTGTTTTGGCTCACCCCACATTTTAGACCTTTTTCTGTGGAGGCTACATAGTGTGCGTGTGTAGGCGTGTTTGTGTGTGGTGCGTAAAAAGATACAGTGAGTGTGTCATGTGTGTTGCACCTCTCTTGGTAACAGTGTGAAAACGCTGCCAGCCACACACGTAAGCATACAGGGCGCGCCCTGCGGCAAACGATCGGCATCAAGAGCTCCTGAGTAGGACACTGCGGCCCTCCTTTCCACACCTCATGAATGCGAAGGGCAGAAGAGCCCTCGGGTGAGGCTGAGGGCGACCCGTTTGCTTCTCATGCCACTGACCGCTCCTATCTCGCTCACATTAAGCTACATGACGCCAGCCAACTATTGATTGTTCGTCTATGCAGCACTGAGCCAATCGCATCAGCGAGCAAGCGCGGTCAGGCGTGGAGGAGAAGAGCGCCAATTTAGCACTGTGTATATTTATGGAGTATTTTATTATTGGAGTAAAAAAACAATATAAAGCAAGTACGTGTAATTATGAAGTATTGCATTGGAAAAAAACACAATATAATAGCATGTACGTGTATTTATGGAGTATTGTATTGAAAAAAACACAATATAGTACCCTACTGACATCCAATATTATTTAGAACGCTGGTTCTCAACTAGTGGGTCGCGGCTCCAGCATCGGTGGGTTGCAGACAGCTAGTCAAGAAGTCAAAAGTAGAATTGAGCGATATTTTAGTCATCTTCCACCTTAGTATATGTTAAATATCTGATTTTGTGGTCTATTTCATTTTACTTAATGCATTATTAGTATGCACGCAGTCTTTCCTCATTTACTTAACAAAACATTATAATAAATTCCTCTAAAACTCACCTTAGACATGCGAATATGTCTATTGATGTTTCAAAAGATGATTGGTGACTTAAAAAACAACATACATCTGTAAAAATGACTTCAATAATAAGGTAAACAATAATAACAATTATAATATATTAGAATATTTAAATAAAAGTGTTTAAAAAATCAGTAAAAATAAAAGTTAAAATTAAAAGTGTGAAAAATTAAATAAGTACAAATATAAATGACTTAATGTAAAATATACATAAACTGAAATTAATGTAAAAAAATAAAATTAAATATAACTTAAATGAAAGTACAAAATAAGAAAGAGTAAAAAGTAAATACAAATTAAAATGACAGTGTAAAAAATAATTAAAATAATCAAAATAAATATAAAATGATAAAAGTATAGTAAAACAATAAAAATAAGATGAAAGAAAATAAATATAAATGTAAAAAAACAAAATGCAGATAAAATGCCTTAAATAATTCTATAAATAAATATAAAATGACAAAATTATTTAAAAAACTAAAAAATTAGAAAAAACTATGGAAATAAATGCAAGTAAAAATGCCTTAAATAAAAGTAATAATTTAAAAAAATAAAACATCTTTAAAATAAAATCAATAAAGTTAACAAATAATAAAAATGAAAATGATTTACATAAATCATTTGAATTCCTCAAGGCTCTGGATGTTGAGGGACTGTGTTGGTTGACACGCCTCTACAACATTGCATGGAAGTCGGGAACAGTACCTCTGGACTGGCAGACCGGGGTGGTGGTCCCCATTTTTAAAAAGGGTGACCGGAGGGTGTGTTCCAACTATAGGG
>QODF01000078.1:1443481-1652543 GCA_024372805.1 Oostethus manadensis | reverse complement strand
CCGGATAAGCGGAGGAAAATGGATGGATGGATGGATGATTTACATACAAGTAGGTTGCAACTTCATGACCCTTAGTAAAGGTGAGCCCATTACAGAAACCCTGATTTCGGAGTCCCTTCCATGAGCAGAATAGGACCCCTTTAATCTTTACTTTCAACGGCAGCCCGTTTAGGCGGCACGCCAGTCCTGCTCTAATGGTAGCCACAATATTGCAAACCAGAACAGCCTCTCCAACGCAAATATCACACCCATCCGCTGCCAGAATTCAAAGCTTGATCAACTTTTCACGCAGAAGACACCGCAGGGGTGGAGAGACTCGCGGAAGGGAAAGCAGCGAGCGTTTTGGCAGCTCACGTGTTTCATTATAAGGCGCGCGGCGTGTCGGCTCGTGCGTTCAGCTTCAATCTGCTGCGTGTTGTGCGCGAGCGCTCGCATGCGCACACCCACTCGTTCCCAAGGCTGCGGGGCGGCAGCCATTTTCCCGGAGAAAGGTTTTAATCACATTCAAAGACGGAGAGGCTGGATGTGAGTGGGCGTGTGCACTTCCGACGTAAACACGTTGTCTCGTTTGACAAAGAAAACACACCAAAAAAGCAGGTCAGGTGTGAAAACTTTGATTGGTAAATCAGCCCTCCGCCGTTCATTCCTGCCGCCTCCCAGCAGGCAGGCAGTTTACAAGCCACCGGCGGCCATAATGGATGAGACGGCGGCAGAAGATTAAAGTTGTCCGCCGCACATCGGAGGGCAAAGTCATCAGGGTGAGTAACGGTGCAAGGCAACCAGCCCAACAATCATCCTCCACTTCCCTCCTCAAAGCACCTATCTGCTCTCCGTCAGCCGCTTCATCCAGCTCAGCAAAATGGGGCCCGGACGTCGCCATTGTTGTCCCCAGTAGGAACCAGCACAATAATGGTAATGGGTTACTTAGTTTCGAACGTGCTTCAAAAAGGTACACTGTGACTTCAGCATGTCTGAAAAGTAGTATTTGTGCCCTTTTCGTTTGTTCCTCAGATGTTACTGACCGTTTGTTCACGTCCTGTGTGAGGGGTAAAGAGGCGGGGTACTCGTGGGTTAAAACATTAAAAAATCTTTGAATAGGTGGTCAGCAAACACAACAACATGCTTGCTCATGGTGCTATGTAACAAAAACCACAGCAACACATAAATCAACTGCTACTACTTTGTTGGTGATAAACAACAACTAAGCGCTAAATATTACACGTAACTTAAAACTGTTATTTCCAAATACCCGCAGGGTAGGCTGGTTGGACCAACGGCAACAACAATATGAACTACGAACAATAAAACATTTATGTTTACAACCATCCTTGTTTACTTCCCTGACGGCCGTCAACTTATTTTGTAATCAAGCAAAGGTGCGGCAAACATGGCAAAATGCTGGGAGAAAAAGTGCCACAAGCTACCCAGCATGCCTTGCGGCAGGTGTATATGGGAAGGTTTTTTAGCATGGGTATTGTCCACAGATATTTATTTGTATGCCCACTTGGTGCAATAGGTATTTTAATTTTTGGAAATGCCTGGCATGCCGGGTTAAGAGGATTTGGAGGGCCCGAGGTGGGCAGGTGTTTGCCCACCCTTGCCCTAGACTGGTCAATCACAGGGCAAACAACCATTCATACACACATCCATATCACATAGTAACACACAACTGCAGCAAAAACGGAGAAAATGTGTAGTTGTATCAGAATAACGTCAAAATATGAAGAGAAAAAAGTCATATTTAAAGAAGATATAAAATTACGAGAATATTACGGGATTATGTCACTGAAGTCACAAAGTTAGAATACTAAAGAAAACATTTTTTATGTAATAAAATCATAGGACACAAAGCAAACAAAATTTGGGAAAATTTGGTTGGGATTAAAGTTATAATGGGAGTCAAGTAATTGGATAGATAGATGGATATTTTATTAAGTTAGCCAAAATTATTGCTATAATGAGTAATTTGGTTGGGATTAAAGTTATAATGGGAGTCAAGTAATTGGATAGATAGATGGATATTTTATTAATCTCCGAGGGAAATTCACATTAACAGCAGCTCTGCAAAAATGTCATAATAAATGTAATCATAAAATAAAACAAACAAGGCAAGACAGGAAAGATACAAAAAAGAAAATTGAATTAGAATAAATGTTGTTTTTCTTTCAGCTTACCCCTTCAGGGGTTGCCACAGCGAATCAATTTCCTCCATCTAACTCTGTCTTCTGCATCCTCTTCTCTCACACCAACTCCCTTCATGTCCTCTTTGACTACATCCATAAAACTCCTCTTTGGTCTTCCTCTAGGCCTCCTGCCTGGCAGTTCGAAACTCAGCATCCTTCGACCAATATATTCACTATCTCTCCTGTGGACATGTCTGAACCTTCTCTGTCTGGCCTCTCTGAATTTATCTCAAAACACCTCAAAGATGTGTTTTCCCGCTGATGTACTCATTCCTGATCCTGTCCATCCTGGTCACAGCCAAAGAGAATCTGAGCATCTTCATCTCTGCTACCTCGAGCTCTGCCTCCTGTCTTTTCCTCAGCAGCACTGTCTCTAGACCAGACAACATCTCTGGTCTCACCACAGTTTAAATAAATAATATAAATAAGGATAAGTGGTATAGAAAATGGATGGATGAATGAATAATAATGTAAATAAAAATAAATGTTAAATACTGTTGTGTTGAAACGCTGTATGGTGTGTAGTTAAAGGTGAAATAGTTAGGGGAAAAAAAACAGCAAAAATGTCAAAAACAAGAATAAAGTTAAAATATTAACAGAAAAACGTAATCTAATGATAAAAAATGCGTTGTAATAATTAGTAATTATTAAGTAATTTTAGTAGCATAGAATTGAAATATTAATGAAAAAATGTTTTTTTAAGTTGTAATATTTCAGAAAATTAGGTTGTGGTTAAAGGTGGAACATTATGGGAATAAAGTAAAAATATTATAGGACTAAAGTCATAACATTACTAGAAGAAAATATACAAACAGAAGAAAGTTGAAATATTTGGAAAAGGAATTGCGGAAAAAAAGAGGGAAGTTTATACTAACAATTTGCTTTTTCACCTATATCATGAAGCTGAGATGCCTTTTTTCAGTCTACCCAACATCTTTTCATTTTTTCACTATGCAGCCCTGTGTGGAGAAAGTTTGGACACCCCAGAAATTTTGTGCACATCAATAATGACTTTCACTGCCAGTCGTTTGACTGGATGCAATTACACTTCATATCAGAGCCAGTCAATAAAACCATGATATTCCTGGCAACTTCAAGCATCCTTTTTCTTCCCCCTTGAGATCCAGAATAAATCATCAATCAAGAAAACCCCAGACGTTGTCCAAGATCCATGATATCATCACTTTACTTGAATAATGTGACAATTACAACCATAGAATTTACATTTCACCTACGACTAACAGTTTTTAAATATACAGTAGTGTTCCAAGTAATAGCAGTGCAATGCAACTAAAAAGATGAATCGCTGTTATTATTCATTCATTTATTACATTCATTTATTTCACTCACTCCTCCCTGAGTCACCACCTTATCGTGGTGGAGGAGTTTGCGTGTACCAATGATCCTAGTAGCTAAGTTGTCGGGGGCTGTCATGCCCCTGGTAGGGTCACCCATGACAAACAGGTCCTAGGGGAGGGACCAGACAAAGAGTGGCTCAAAAAACCCTAATGATGAATGATACAATTGGACTTCGTTTTCCCTCGCCCGGACGCGGGTCACCGGGGCCCCCCTCTGGAGCCAGGCCTGGAGGCGGGGCACGATGGCGAGCATCTGGTGGCCGGGCTTGCACCCATGGGGCCCGGTCGGGCACAGCCCGAAAAGGTAACGTGGGTCCCCCCTCCCATGAGCTCACCACTCATGGGAGGAGCCAAAGGGGTCGGGTGCAAAGAGAGCTGGGTGGCGGCCGGAGGCAGAGGCCTTGGCGGTCCGATCCTCGGCTACAGAAGCTAGTTGTCGGTACAGGGAATGTCACCTCTCTGGCGGGGAAGGAGCCTGAGCTGGTGCGTGAGGTGAAGAAATTCCGGCTAGACATAGTCGGACTCACCTTAACAGGTGAAGCAAGGGCAAGGGCAAGGGCAAGGGCAAGGGCTCTAGAACCAGTCCTCTCGAGAAGGGCTGGACTTCATTCCACTCTGGTGTTGCCAGCAATGAGAGGCGACGAGCAGGGGTGGCAATTCTTGTTGCCCTGTTGGAGTTTAACCCAGTAAACGAGAGGGTAGTTTCCCTACGCCTTCGGGTGGGGGGACGGGTCCTGACTGTTGTTCGCGCATATGCGCCAAACGGCAGTTGAGAATACCCGCCCTTTTTGGAGTCCTTAGAGGAAGTACTAGAGAGTGCTCCCTCAGGGGATTCCCTTGTTCTGCTGGGTGACTTCAACGCTCATGTTGGCAGCGACAGTGAGACTTGGAAAAGTGTGATTGGGAGGAACGGCCCCCCTGATCTTAACCCGAGCGGTGTCTTGTTATTAGACTTCTGTGCTCGTCACGGATTGTCTATAACGAACACCATGTTCAAGCATATGGGTGTCCACATGTGCACTTGGCACCAGGACACCCTGGGCCGCAGTTCAATGATTGACTTTGTGGTTGTGTCTTCGGACTTGGGACCACATGTTTTGGACACTCGGGTGAGGAGAGGGGCAGAGCTGTCAACTGATCACCACCTGGTGGTGAGTTGGTTCTGATGGTGGGGGAGGATGCCGGTCAGACCTGGCAGACCCAAACGCATTGTGAGGGTCTGCTGGGAACGCCTGGCAGAGTCCCCTGTCAGAAGGAGTTTCAACTCCCACCTGCGGGAGAGCTTTGACCATGTTCCGAGGGAGGCAGCGGACATTGAATCCGAGTGGCCGATGTTTTGTGCCTCCATTGTCGATGCGACCGATCGGAGCTGTGGCCGTAAGGTGGTCGCTGCTTGTCGTGGCGGTAATCCCAGAACTCGTTGGTGGACACCAGTGGTGAGGGATGCTGTCAAGCTGAAGAAAGAGTCCTATCAGGCCGTCTTGGCCCATGGGACTCTGGAGGCGGCTGACAGGTAACGGAAGGCCAAGCGGTCTGCAGCTCTGGCGGTCGCTGAGGCGAAAACCCGGAGATGGGAGGAGTTCGGAGAGGCCATGGAAAACGACTTCCGGATGGCTTTAAAGAGATTCTGGACCACCATCTGCCGTCTTCAGCGGCGGAAGCAGTGCACAGTCAACACCGTATATGGTGGGGATGGTGTGCTGCTGAACTCGACTCGAGATGTTGTGGACCGGTGGAGGGAATACTTTGAAGACCTCCTTAATCTCTCCGACACGCCTTCCAACATGGAAGCAGTGCCTGGGGACTCTGAGTCGAGTTCGCCTATCTCTGGGGCTGAGGTCATCGAGGTGGTCAAAAAGCTCCTTGGTGGCAAGGCCCCGGGGGTGGATGAGATCCGCCCGGAGTTCCTTAAGGCCCTGGATGCTGTGGACGTGTCTTGGTTGACACGACTCTGCAGCATGGCGTGGACGTCAGGGTCGGTGCCCTCTGGACTGGCAGACCGGGGTGGTGGTCCTGCTTTTCGAGAAGGGGAACTGGAGGGTGTGTTCTAACTATCGTGGGATCACACTCCTCAGCCTTTCTGGTAAGGTCTATTCAGTGTGGCTTTCGTTCTTGTCATGGAACTGTGGACCAACTCTATACTCTTGGCAGGGTCCTTGAGGGTGCATGGGAGTTTGCCCAACCAGTCTACATGTGTTTTGTGGACTAGGAGAAGGCATTCGACCGTGTTCCTCGGGGAATACTATGGGGAGTGCTTCGGGAGTATGGGGTATCGGACCACCTAATTCAGGTGGTTCGTTCCCTGTATGACAGGTGTCAGAGTTTGGTTCGCATTGCCGGCAATAAGTCGGACCCGTTTCCAGTGAGGGTTGGACTCCGCCAGGGCTGGCCTTTGTCACCGATTCTGTTCACTACTTTCATGGACGGAATTTCTAGGCGCAGCCAGGGCGTTGAGGGGTTCCAGTTTGGTGGCCGCAGGATTCGGTCTCTGCTTTTTGCAGATGACGTGGTCCTGTTGGCTTCATCGAGCAGTGATCTTCAACTCTCACTGGATCGGTTCGCAGCTGAGTGTGAAGCGGCTGGAATGAGAATTAGCACCTCCAAGTCCGAGTCCATGGTTCTCGCCCGGGAAAGAGTGGAGTGCCATCTCCGGGTCGGGGATGAGGTCCTGCCTCAAGTGGAGGAGTTTAAGTATCTCGGGGTCTTGTTCACGAGTGATGGAAGGATGGAACGCGAGATGGACAGGCGGATTGGTGCGGCGTCTGCAGTGATGCGGACTCTGCGCCGATCAGTCGTGGTGAAAAGAGAGCTGAGCCAAAAGGCAAAGCTCTCGATTCACCGGTCGATCTACGTTCCTACCCTTACCTATGGTCATGAGCTTTGGGTAGTGACCGAGAGGACAAGATCGCGCAGAGGACAAGATTGCGGGTACAAGCGGCCGAAATGAGTTTTCTCCGCAGAGTGGCTGGGCTCTCCCTTAGAGATAGGGTGAGAAGCACTGTCATCCGAGAGAGACTCGGAGTAGAACCGCTGCTCCTCCGCATTGAGAGGAGTCAGATGAGGTGGCTCGGGTATCTGGTTAGGATGCCTCCCGAACGCCTTCCTGCGGAGATGTTCAGGGCACGACCAACCGGTAGGAGGCCTCAGGGAAGACCCAGGACACGTTGGAGAGACTATGTCTCTCAGCTGGCCTTGGAACGCCTCGGCATCCGCTGGGAAGAGCTAGACGAAGTGGCCGGGGAGAGGGACCTCTGGGCTTCCCTGCTTAGGTTGCTGCCCCCGCGACCCGACCTCGGATAAGCGGAAGAAAATGGATGGATGGCATTCATATTTATGCCGCTTATCCTCATTAGGGTCGCGGGTATGCTGGAGGCTATCCCAGCTAGTATATTTTTATTGCTACATGGCAAACAAGTTACCAGTAGATGCAGTAGTTTCTCAGAAAACAAACAAAACAAAAGACCTAAGGATGCTTAAGGCTGTGCAATTGGGAAATTAGTTGATTGTGTTAAACAAATAACAGTGTCTGCCGTTGACTTTACAAACTCAACTATTTTGTACAAACTTTTTTCTTTTTTGGATTTGGCAATCCTGTGAACGACTAAAGTAATAGTTTCTTATAACTGCTTCACGTCTGTGTGGCATGGACTCAACCAACTTGTGGCACCTTTTAAGATTCTTTAACAACATTCCACAATTGATGAAAATGTTTTGATTTTGCTTCAGAAAAAGCATTTTTGATGTCATCCCGCAAATTCTCCATTGGATTAAGGTCCGGGGATTGGGCTGACGACTCCATAACATAACAAGATGTTGCTGGTTTACTAGTGTGCTTAGGGTGATTGTGTTGTTGATTTCAAGGGCACGTCCTCTCTTAGCATAAGGCAACATGACCTCTACAAGTATTTTGACATATGCAAACTGATCCATGATCCCTGCTATGGGATAAATTGGCCCAACACCATAGTAGGAGAAACATGCCCATATCATGTTGTCACTGTCTTCACTGTGGCTTGAGTTTGGGGGTCGTCTCACAAACTGTCTGCAGCCCTTGGACTAAAAAATAACAATTTTACTTTCAGTCCACAAAATGTTCCTCCATTTCTCTCTAGGCCAGTTGATGTGTTCTTTGGTAAATTGTAACCTCTTCTGCACATGCCTTTTTTTAACAGAGAGATTTTGCAAGGGATTTTTGTAAATAGATTTGCTTCACACAGATGTCTGTCACAGTAGTTACAGGCAACTCCAGACTGTCATCCTGGAGCTGTTCATTGGTTGAACCTTTTCCCTTCTGGTCATTCTTCCATCCATTTTGATATTTGTCTTCCAGTTTCTGCCATGTGTCTCTGGTTGTGCTCTCCATTTTAACACATTAGAAATCATCAACATTTTTGCACCTCTTCATAAGTTATCCCCTCTCCGATCAATTTTTTAATGAAAATACGCCCTTCTTCTCAACAATGTCTTGAATAACCCATTTCCCTCAGGCATTCAAAGAGAAATTCATGTTGAACAAGTGCTGGTTTCATCTTTAAATAGGGGCCACCTGATTCACACCTGTTTTTCACTAAATTGATCACTGATTGAAAATGCCACACCTCTATTTTTTTACGTTTAAACTAATTTTTCTATTCCACAATCTTAAGAGGGTGCATATTATGAATGCTGGGTATTGTTTGTTTTCTGAGTTGTCTAGTTTTTTACTGCTCCTACTGGTAACTTGTTTGCCATGTAGCAATAAAAATACACTAATAACTGATTAATCTGGTTAGTCGCATTGCACTCCTATTATTTTGAACAGTACTGTACATAGAATAGCAGGTCTTTGAAAAGATCTCTGCAGGTTCGTGTCCACATCGTTATTCTTCCGGCTGGAAATATGTATTTCTATTTATGTATTCTGTTTTAAAATAGAAAAATACAATCCAAATGTTTAGTGCTGAAAGATGAAAGCAATGCTCCTCTTGGGCGTCCCACATAAAGTCTGTTCTGAATAAGCGCCTTTTATTTCCTGCTTTTTTTTTTTTGAAGTTTTAACATGTTTTATGTTTATTGTGTGTGTGTGTGCGTGCGTGTGTATGTGTGTGTGTGGGGGGGGGGGTGTCCCACTTTGCTCCACCATGAGAAGACTGACATATTGAGCAGCACTTGCAGGTGATGTATCCTCATCCTTCTTTCATATATTTACATTGANGGGGTGTCCCACTTTGCTCCACCATGAGAAGACTGACATATTGAGCAGCACTTGCAGGTGATGTATCCTCATCCTTCTTTCATATATTTACATTGAAAGAGGTCAGTGTAGACATTCCAGTCTTGTGCAGGTCTTCTATCTTTTCTCTGAGGTCCTTTGATGGCTCTTTGTTCTTGCCCATGGTGGGTAGACTTGTAGACATTGGTAGATATACAGTGGTGTGAAAAGGTGTTATTTCTTAATAATTTGCATGTTTATCACACTTAAATGTTTCTAATCACCAAACCAATGTAAATATTAGTCAATGACAACACAACTGAAAACAAAATGCTGTTTTTCAATGAAACCTTTTAGTATTAAGGAGGAGGAGGAGGAAAAGCTACATGTCTCTCTGTGGAAAAAGTGATTTTAGCCTAAAGCTTGTAAGTGGTTGGGCCACCCTTAGCAGCAACAACTGCAATCAAGCGTATCCATAACTTGCAATGAGTCTCTTACAAGCGCTGTGGAAGAATTTTGCAGAATTGTTGTCATTCAGCCACACTGAAGGCTTTTCCAGCACAAAGCACCTTTTTAAAGTCAAGCCCCAGCATCTCAATAGGTTTCAGGTCAGACTCCAAAGTCTTCATTTTGTTTTTCTTCACCTATTCAGAGGTGGACTTTATCGTGTGTTTCGGATTATTGTCCTGCTGCAAAACCCAAGTTGGTTTCAGCTTGAGGTCACCAACAGATGGCCGGACATTCTTCTTCAGCAGAATTCATGGTTCCATTTATTATAGCAAGTCTTCCAGGTCCCGAAGCAGCAAAACAGCCCCAGACCATCACGCAACCACCACCATATTTTACTGTTGCTATGATGTTCTATTTCTAATATGCGGTGTTACTTTATGCCAGGTATAATGGAATTTCAAAAAAAGTCTTGGGGATCATCAAGATGTTTTCTGGCAAAATTGAGAGTAGCCTAAATGTTTTTTTTGTTTAGTAGTAGTTTTGGTCTTGGAACTATGCCATGCAGGCTGTTTTTGCCCTGTGTTTTTCTTATGATGGAGTCATGAACACTGACCTTAATTGACACAAGTTAGGCCTGCAGTTGTTTGGCTGTTCTTGTGGGGTCTTTTGTGACCTCATGGATGAGTCGTCACCGCATTTTTGGGGTCTTTGGAGTTGGCCGGCCACTTCTTGGAAGGTTCACCGCTGTTCCATGTTATCGTCATTTACGGATAATGGCTCTCACTGTGGTTTGCTAAGGTTCCAAAGCTTTAAAAATGGCTTTTAAACATTTTCAAGACTGATAGATCTCAATCTCAGTTGTGTTTTAACGGGTGGGGGGGCAATCACCTTTTGACACAGGGACATATAGGTTTGTATTTTCGTTACCCTTAATATTAAAAAGTTTAATAAAAAAAACTGTTCTGTTTTGTGTTCTGTTGTGTTGTCATTGTCTAATGTTTACATTTTTGATTATCTGAAAATGATCTGAAAGTGTGACAAACCTGCAAAAAAAATACCACTGTAGACGGTTACATAGAATGAAAGGGTTATGAGAGGCTGCATGGGGTCTTCACGCTGCATCGGATGAGCAGATTGGTCGGCTTTGAAGAGCAAAGCCACCACAATGACAGAATCAGCTTTATGTAGGGCGAGAATAATGATCACAGAAGGAGCACTGATCATCTGCAATTAGGGGTGTTACAACAACATATGTAACATTCACAACAACAAACAGGAATTTGTTTATCGGGAAATAGCACAAACACACACAATGTTCCTGTCATTTCATGTCTGGCCCTGAAAGATGAGAAGCTGCTATATCATCTCCACTGTGAAGTCAGAGACTGACACTGTTGTCACGCTGCTACGTTCCTTTAGCTTCGGCGGATCCTCTCTAAGATCCGCCTTCATATCTCTGTGTTTGCCCACTCCCTGGTCGTTCGGACTTTTCTCCCAAAAGGGGTTATTTAAAATGAATACACTCTTGGAACATCCAAGACTGACCACAATCGATCACAGAAGCTGCTCAATCTTTGGACTTATAGTGACATTTGCTACTGGTACAGTGCACCTTCTCCAAATGCACTAGTCCAGAAGGGTGGAACGGCTTTTAACGGGAGCCAAGAAAAGGGAGAACAGCACCCCAATTCTCGCCTCCTTGCACTGGCGTCCAGTTCAGTTTAAAATTGATTTTATGATTTTAAATTTTTGTTTTGAATGGACTGGCCCGACCGTACATCACAGACCACATCCAGATTTAGACGCCAGGGCGTTCATTGAGATCAGATCAAAATGACCCTGCCAGTTGAACGATTTAATCTTTAATGGCAAAGTCCACATGGAAACGCTCCTGAGATTTATTTATTAATTTTTTGGCGGGTTGAAAAAAATTAGCGTCCACACTGTGTTGAGTTGGTAGACGGTCGCATAGTCGGTGAGAGTCGTGTGGTCCTCTGCCTCTTTTTTATGGTTTTCTTCTCTTCACCAAACGCAGGGCGGAGGTTAAGTTTTTGCCTGTTTTTGTCTGTTTGTGGTCAAAGTAACTTGAAATGTTCTGAATGGACTTTTCAGGAATTGTCGGAAATGGGATACGGAAGATCTGATAAAATTGTGTGCGTGATCCGGATAGAATTATTAAAAGGACTCTTTAACATTGCAAGATAGGACCATGTTTGGTATTGTCCATATAACTCCACAAAAAATAGCACAAAAATTACAGGAACAGTTTCCAGTGAACATTTTTATTTTAACATTGTTAACTGACACACAGAGGAAGTCAACCACTGTTAATTGGGAAATTTAAAATTGATACAAGCCGATGATATTTTTGATGACAAGTGACGACCGGCATGTTGCATTTGTCAACATTTTAAGTTTTGGATGGCCTTGAGTTTGCCGCTCACGCGCTCCAATGATAATAACTAATCATGTCAGGATGGCTCCTCTGTGAATCACCACCTTATCGTGGTGGAGGGATTTGAGTGCCCAAGTGATCTTAGGAGCTATGTTGTCGGGGGCTTTTTGCCCCTGGTAGGGTCACCCATGACAAACAGGTTCTAGGTGACGGGCTAGACTAAGAGTGATTCAGAAAACCCCGGACCTGATCTTCGACCTGATCTTCGGCGGCCAATTCTGGTTATTGGGACGTGGAATGTCACTTCTCTGGTGGGGAAGGAGCCTGAAATTGTGGAAGAGGCTGAGACAATCCGACTAGGTATAGTCGGATTCACCTCAACCCACGGTTTGTGCTCTGAAACCAAATTTCTTGAGAGGGTGTTTCTTGGAACCCATGTGGTGTGTTGTTGCTGGACATCTGTGCGAACCACAGTTTGTCCATAACCAACACCACGTTCGAACATAAGGATGTCCAAAAGTGACGCTTGTCTCGATTGATCTTCTAATGTTCAAATCATTGAAGATGCTCAAGGCTATTGAGTTTGTAAGGTTAACCCCTTACAAAGTTCAGGATTGTTCAGAATCCTAAATTTCTCTTGGAGATAGACAAAGTACCTACCTACCCTCCTACCCACATACAATGTATGGAAGGTTTATTCAAACAGAAAGAGACTTAATGCACACCTGGCAACATGTACACATTTTTCGTACACACACATTTTGACCCAGCACGTTGCTGTGGCAGTGCCTCTAATTTAGATGCCAAGTGTGAAAAGGTTGAAGACTATAGTTCACGCAGTTGGCACGCAAAATGTGACAAAAAATGATTTGGCATTGGCACAAAATGCACGCAACGTATTTACATGTTTATGTCAAGTGTGGCATGCAGGGAGCGCATTGTTCCTGCATGGGTACGCATTGGAGGCATCATCCCTAGCTTCATTATTTCTTCAAGATGTTGAACTCCAGAGAAGGGCCTTCACTGGAATGTGGAAAAAAGCAGGAAGAAGGCATACATTAGACAAAAGAAGGCACAGACAGTGTGGGAGAGGGAATTGCTCACTAATTGTGAACACCTCAAAAAAACATTTAGCTGTGCCTTACCACCACAAGGACCAAATGGGCGTTAGCATAAACTAGGATTAGCCTAGTTTATAGCTACTCTGAAAAGGCATTGGGAATCCAACAAACCACAGTGAAAGCCATTATCAAAAAATAGCGAAAACATGGAACAGTAGTGAAGCTTCCCAGGAGTGGCCAGACAACCAAAATTACCCCAAAAGCCCAGCGACGGCTCATCCAAGGAGTCACAAAACACCCCACAACATCCAAAAAACTGCAGGCCTCACGTGCCTCAGTTAAGGTCATTGTTCATGACTCCACCATAAATAAGACACTGGGCACAAACGGCCTGCATGGCCAAATTCCAAGAATAAAACCACTGCGGAACAAAAAGAACATTAAGGCTCGTCTCAATTTTGCCATAAAATTTTGCCTTAATGATCCCCAAACCTTTGTGAGAATACTCTGTGGTCTGATGTGACAAACTTTGAACTTTGGTGTGTGTCCCATTACATCTGGCGTAAAAGTAACGCCACATTTTAGAATAGAACATCACAGCAACAGTAAAATATGGTGGTGGTAGTGTGCTGGTCTGGGGATGTTTTGCTGGTTCAGGACCTGGAAGACTTGCTGTGATAAATGGACGCATGACTTTTGCTGTCTAGCAAAAAATGCTGAAAAAAATCACTGGCCATCTGTTGGTGACCTCAAGCTGAAAGCAATTTAGGTAGTGCAGCAGGACAATGATCTAAAACAGCAAGTCCAGCAACCAGCAAGTCCACCTCTGAATGGCTGAAAGAAAAGAAAAAAGAAGACTTTGGAGTCATAAAAAGGCACTCCATGCTGGAAAATCACAGCAGTCACAATGGAGGCAATGTGGTTGAATGACAACAATTCTGCAAAATTCCTCCACAGCACTGTAAGAAACTCATTGCAAGTTATGGCAAATGCTTGATTGCAGTTGTTACTGCTAAGGGTGGCCCAAACACTTATTAGCTTTAGGCTAAAATCACTTTTTCACACAGGACCATGTTCTTTCCTATTTTCTTCTCTCTTAATAATAAAAAACCCGTTCCGTAATAATAATTAATAAAAAGAAATGAGGAAATGGTCAAACACTTTGACACTTTGATGCTTCTAATTGCTGATCAGGGCCGGCCTGTTTGCTTCTTAAAAGTGGTCCCAAGCAAGGAGCACGTGCTTCTACGGATGGGCTTGCAGACGAGCGTTTAACAGCACCACCATGGTGCTGCGGAAGCTGTTCTTTGGCCTGCTGTGACACTAACAGCTGTAAATCCACAAGCTGCCATGGTAGAAAAAGACACTTTATCCAACACGTAGCGCTTCAAGTCGCTCTGTGAGCTCTCACAGCTTGATTGTAGTGATTTACTGGCTCCACCTGACAGATTAATGCACCTTGCCTGGAGGCAGGATTAGCCACGGCCCTTCTCATCTCTTAAGGCTGGTTAACCATTTAACCACGAAGCCTGCGAGGCTCTCTGATAAAGTAGGCCACCTCGTGTTGGCATCCCAGCGCCCTTCGCAAGTCCCCCAGGAGTGTGTTGTGTTGTCAGGATGGTGAGCTCGCGGCTTCAAAACAGTTTATGTGCTTTTAAAGCAATTTGATTGCGGTTTTAAACATGTCTCTTCCAATTTGTAAGACCGTGCTATGTTTTACCGCTCGGCTCAGGTCCGTTCAATTTGGGTTTTCCACTTCAAAATAGTCCCACGGGACACAGAAAGAAACCAAGTCACATTGAAGGCATCGGTCAGAACAAGACAACATGGCAAGGAAAATACATTTGACTGGAGAGTGTTGTTTAACTGGACTTTTTTTGAGCTGCGAGAAGGTACTGCAGCGGTATCTTGGCGTATGACTGTACCAACATTTTTTTTTAGATCCCAGTCATCTCTAGACTGATTTTTTAGGCTTTGAACTGCAAGCTAAAATTTGGGTACGATCTGCTAGTTAATGGCAGGCATAGCAGAACATAGACAGTAGACAATAGACAGTTATTTAGGGGCTTATGTCAGACCTTGGCTGAAGATCTAGCAGTACTAGCATTAGCAGCGTCACTGGTAAAAATCCTCAACAAAACATACATTCATTAGAGCGACCTAATTTATCATATTTATTATGTGTTGTGTAAAACTTTGACAGAAACAACAGCAAAGTGAAAGCACATCCACCACTACAAGCCTGGACTTTCAATTGTATCTCAGGGAGGTTGTGTACCGAACAAATACGCACATTAGCATTCAGGTCATCAAACTTTTTCGTTACGCTTCCCCACATGGTATCAGCATTGGGACCAAATATGAGGTAAAGGAAAATGGGTAAAAATGTAGTAATTGTAGTAATTGATACACTGTACAGTTACATAGTGGGTTCAAGGATGATCGACAAAGTGGGACAAAGCAACGCTCGCATTAAACTTGCAAAAACTGTAGGATTTCTAAGTATATATAACTTTTTCAATAAAAATAATTTCCTGTATTTCCAAAATTGATATACCTTTAATAATTGTTAACTATGGTGATTGATTAATTAATTACTTGCGATTAAATATTTTTATCGGTTCCCAGTCCTACTAAATAGAAAGCTGTTTGTGCCAGCAATTTGCAAAAAGTAGGTCAGAATGTTATATCTCGCCAAGATGTTTTTCTGTATTGTCTTTGTTTTTTCAGTTTGCTTTTTCTCATTGCATTTACCCGGATGGCTCAAGCTGGCAACAAAAAGCAAAGGCAATAAAAGGCTGTAGGCGGGTTTATACCTGTCCATAATCCATACCTGATCACATGATACCTGCTTGCAGTGACTATGCAGTAGCTATGTTTAAATATAGCGCTTAGCATGGGTGACAGACAGGAAGTAACATACTTTGCGCGAACGTTTTACACAATGGAGTTCATATTGGAGTTGCTGAAGGAAGCAGCTATCAGCCCGCATGGGACTAGTTGAGCCATCCGGTAAGTGCAAAGAGAAAAGGCAAATGGAAAAGCCAGAGACGAAACAGAAAAAACGAAGACAAAACGGAAAAAGAATATGAGTACATTTGTATATTTTAGTATTGTTGATTCGCTATATTTTCCATGTATTTAATTTTGGCACTCCTGTGATTCCATCCATTCTTTTTTCAGTGTTTTGCAGGTCCTTTATGCACAAAGCTAGTCGGTAATTGTAAGGCTGACACAGACTTGTATCAGGTTAAATACAAATGTCGTCATGTAAATAATGAATGTTGCTTTTTAGATTATTTTGTTCCCCTTTCAGTGTCTTTTTCTTGTTTCTCTTGAAGAACAAGGCAGCAGAACCAACATCAGTGCTGTCCATGAAGCTGAGCTCGACCTCCACCGGATCTGAGTGTTGTTGTTTGTCAAGTGACACGTGCGACGACGACAACAACTTTGCGTACAAGGTACGCGCTGCCTCTTATTTGCCCTTTGAGATTGCTTCATGTTTTTTGAAGCGTCTTTTTCGTCATAAAAGTTAAAAAACATGATGTGATAAAACTCGCCGCCGCCTCAAGGATGCTTTATGCCATGTGCCATTTCCACACACACACACACACACACACATTAGGGCGCACAGCTGAGATTGTGGTCTAATTCAAGTTGGCAGTTGTGAGTCGGGATGAGAGCAACGAGTAATCAAGGAGACAGACGAGCGAGCGGCAGAGAGGGCAAACGATAAAACATGAAAGCGGTGGAAGGAAGAAATGCGAGCTGACACGAGGCGCACTCGCCCGGGAACAGAATTAGAGGCGGCAAAAGAGCCAAAACTGCAGCGTGTTTGTTGATTTAAAGGTGATGCAACATGCCGCTTTGTTAGGTACGCGCGCACACACAGCCGTGCTCGCTCTCCCGCCGTTTCTCCCATAGCTGTAGCTACAAGTTGGACTGGACTTCATTTTATGCTTCCAACTTTGTGGGAGTCACGGTGTGGAAGGACTTGGACAGGTCCAACATCAGGGACCTCGAATGGACAAAAACTCCCACAGAAAACTGCAAAGACAATTTTGTACAAACTTTTTTGTAATTTGGCAATCCTGTGAATGACTAAACTAGTATTTTGTTTTTTACAACTGCTTCACATCTGTGTGGCATGGACTCAACCAACTTGTGGTACCTTTTAGCTGTTATTCCCCTCCAACATTCTTTAACAACATTCCACAATTCATCAACATTTCTTGGTTTTGCTTTACAAACAGCATTTTTGATGTCATCCCACAAGTTCTCCATTGGATTAAGGTCTGGGAATTGGGCTGGCAACTCCATAACATTAATTTTGTTGTGTACTGTGGCTTGCGTTCACAGTCTGGGGGTCGTTTCACAAACTGTCTGCGGTCTGTGTGCCCAAAAATTTTTTAATTCTCATCAGTCCACAAAATGTTCCTCCATTTCTCTTTAGGCCAGTTGATGTGTTCTTTGGCAAATTGTAACCTCTTCTGCACATGCCTTTTTTTTTGTAAAAGAGGGACTTTGCAATGGTAAACAGATAAATCATGTGGTTAAAACCGGCTTTTGTCATTTGTGTCTTTTAGCCAAAGTTAAAACCTTCGTGTCATCATCTAATTTTGAAACCCTGATCCACGCCTTCATTACTTCCCGGCTGGACTATTGCAACGCGCTTTACTCTGGAGTCTCCTCAGCCACTCTGTCCCGCCTTCAGCTTCTGCAAAATGCTGGGGCACGTCTTTTAACCAACACTAGAAGGAGGGAACACATTACTCCGGTTTTAGCATCTTTACTTTGGCTTCCAGTCAAGTTTTGATTTTAAGGTTTTATTATTTGTTTTTAAATCTCTTAACGGTCTAGCTCCTTCTTATATTTCTTCGCTTTTATCGCCTTATACTCCTTCCAGATCTCTCAGATCTGCAGACCAGATTGTATTGAAAGTGCCGATGAGCAGACTTAAGAGCCGGGGGGACCGGGCCTTTTCAGTCAGAGGTCCTGCGTTATGGAACAAACTGCCGCTACATGTTAGGCTTGCACCAAATTTGTCAGTTTTTCAGACGCGTTTAAAGACTTATCTTTACTCCTTGGCTTTTAACACAAACTGAGAGTCATCGTAATTAAGTTTTATTTGTCTATTTGTCTTTTGATTTTATATTACCATTTATTTTATATTTATTGTTATTTTATGTACTCTATTTTAACTATGCTGTGAAGCACTTTGGTCAACTTTGTTGTTTTTAAATGTGCTATACAAATCAAATGGATTTGGATTTGGATTTGGTTTCTTGTAAAAAGATTAGCTTCACACAGACGTCCGTCTTCTAACTGTCACAGTACTTGCAGGTAACTCCAGACTGTCTTTGATCATCTTGGAGCTTATCATTGGCTGATCCTTTGCCATTCTGGTTATTCTTCCATCCATTTTGATAGTTGTCTTCCGTTTTATGCCACGTGTCTGTGGTTTTTCTCTCCATTTTAATCATTGGAGATCATTTTAGCTGAACAGCCAAATTTGTTTTGCCACTTTTCATAAGTTTTCCCCTCTTTACACGGTTTAATCAAAGTACTCTGTTCTTCTGAACAATGTCTTAACGGACCCGTTTTCCTCAGGCTTTCAAAGAGAAACGTTCAACAAGTGCTGCTTTCATCCTTAAATAGGGGCCACCTGATTCACACCTGTTTTTTCACTCAGTTGATTACTGATCACTGATTGAATGCCACACTGCTATTTTTTTAACACCCGCTTTCAACTAATTGCACAGCCTTAAGATCGTGCATACCATGAATGCTGGATCTTCTTTGTTTTCTGGGAATCTACTGCACCTACTGCTAACTTGTTTGCCATGTAGCAATAAAAATACACTAATAACAGTGATTCATCTTCCCCAGTACGTTTGCCCATACGGTGTCATGGCAACAGTTATTAATATGATGCAATCCCACCTGGCCCATCTTGTTTTTTTCTCTCTTCTGTCATGAGTTCCTGTTCAGCACCATATGCGTCCCCTTTCCTCCTGTTTGTGGGAGCAAGAAGCGCATCTGTTTGTGTAGATTAGGGTTCTGGTTGAACCGTGGACGTTTGTGCTAGGATTTGCGTATTTTCTTGTGTCTCTGTAAGCACTTTTCCTGTTTTCTGCAATTTTTCCCCCCTTTTTTGTGGGCATCCCGGTTTTTTACGTGAAATGGAGGAAAGAAAATTGGTGGGTAAAAAAAAAAAAAAAGATGTATCTTTGCTTTTGTGAGAGAACGCGATACTTTTACGTTAAGAGCATTGTAGTTCTGCTACTATGGAATCTCAGGCGTGCCAAAATTAAAAGAAAATGTAAAATACATGTGGAAATATACTCATATCTTTTTCCATTTTGGCATTGATTTTTCTGTTTTAGCGGGATTAGGTTAGTTTAGCATGCTAGTGAGGCTTTGTGTGCAACTCAGGCTGGATAGGTATACTTTCAGTGCATTGTGTTTTACTGCTTTATTGTAAGAAGCATAATACAAATTAAGACTTTTTTCTCATAAAATGACGACTTTTTTTGTAATACAGTAGTACGACTTTTAATCTTGAAATTTTTTTATTATTTTTTTGCCCCAATACTCCGTGGTATGTCTCGTAAAATTACGACTTTTTTAAATTGTAAAATGACAGCTTTTATTCTCAAAAATTTTTAATTTTTCTTCCCTAATATTACGACTTTTATTCTCGTAAAATTCCGACTTTTTTCTCGTAAAATTATGACTTTTTTCCCCTAAAATTGCGACATTTGTTTCCGTGAAATTACAACTTTTTTCTCGTAGAATTACGACGTTTATTCTGGGGTAAAATGACAATTTTTTTTCTCGTAATATTACTTTATTCTTGGTAAATTCCGACTTTTTTCTTGTAAAATTACAACTTTTTCCTCCAAAAATTACGACCTTTTTTCTTATAAAATGACAGCTTTTTTCCCGTAATATTACAACTTTTATTCTCAAAAAAATGACAAATTTTCGTTTTTAATATTATGACTTTTATTTTCATAAAATTCAGACTTTTTTTTCCCTTTTTCCCCCTTTTTGTTTCCATGAAATTACGACTTTTTTCTAGAATTACTTTTTTTTAGAATTACGATGTATATTCTCATAAAATGACCGTTTTTTTTCTCGTTTGCTTTATTCTATTCTACTTTATTCTATTCTTTTTTTCTTTACTTTATTTTATTATCTTCTAGAATATTATTTTATTCTCGTAAAATTCTGACTTTTTTACCGTAATACAGTAGTACGACTTTTAATCTTGAAATCTTTTTTTTTTTTGCCCTAATACTCCATGGTATGTCTTGTAAAATTACGAGCTTTTTTTTATTGTAAAATGACAACTTTTGTTCTCATAAATTACAATTTTTCTTCCGTAACATTACGACTTTTATTCTCCTAAAATTCTGACTTTTTAAAAATAAAATTATGACTTTTTTCCCGTAAAATTGCGACATTTGTTTCCATGAAATTACAACTTTTTTCTCGTAGATTTACGGCGTTTATTCTCGTAAAATGACCATTTTTTTTCTCGTTTGCTTTATTCTATTCTACTTTATTCTCTTCTTTTTTTCTTTACTTTATTCTATTCTATTCTAGAATATTACTTTATTCTCGGTAAATTCCGACAATTTTCTCATAAAATTATGACTTTTTTCCTGTAAACTTTTTTTCCGTAATAGTACGACTTTTAATCTTGAAATCTTTTTTTTTTTTCCCAAATATTTTGTGGTATGTCTCGTAAAATTAGGACCTTTTTTATTGTAAAATGACAAATTTTATTCTCAAAAAATTTAAATTTGTCTTCCCTAAAATTAAAATAAAATATAAATATAAAACTCAGACCTTTTTTTCTCGTAATATTACTTTTAATCTCGGTAAATTCAACTTTTCTCTCCTAAAATTCTGACTTTTTTCCTTAAAAGTACCACTTTTAATCTTAAAATCTTTTTTTTTTTTAGACCTGGCTATGCTTCACATAGCACTTCTTGACTGTGTTGCGACGTGACCTTTTTGTATCTTTTGTTTAATCAAAGCCTTTATTGATTGCAACGTTGCTAACCAAGCACTATATCTTTGCAAGGCAGAATTCTTGTTAGTGTATCTCATTAAATGTCCCGGTGCACCTAATGATGTTGCAAGTGAGCGTGCATGCGCATGTAGCGCTTGCAGCAGCGTGGGGGAATGCGAGGAAACCACGGCGGGAGCAAATACATGAAAAGGAAGACGCCGCGGGACAAGAACAACAATCTGGGCGAGAAAAGGCATAAAAGAGGGAGGGAGGGTGAAGAAAAGGAAAGAGGAGGTGATCAAGAGGAGTAAGGAGGAGACGGACACTTAGATGACGATGATGGAGGCGAGAGGAGTGGAGGATGGAGGAGTGCGGTGATCTGTAACGCCAATTAGTGACCAGCCTGAAAGCTTTCCACCTCAACACACACGCACACACGGACTGATGCCCACATCACACACACCTTTTCCCCACAACACTTTATTGATGCACCGGCACTGGTTTTCTGTTTTGGAGCGGAGGATAAATCCCCCTTTTTTTTCGGGCCAAATCGCAGCATCATCCTCTCCCAGCTCACAGCATTCTTCCTCTCATCACCATTTTCAAAGCCAGCCTTTGTCGCCGCGTCCCAAAGCTGATGCGTCCATTTAAAAGCAGCCAGGACCGTTTTCCATGTCCTCTTTTTTTTTTTTTTTTTTTTGGAAAGGGGGATTTATTTTGCTACAACTCTCTTAGCTGTTTTCATGCTAATCTGCATTGATAGCATTAACTGTTCTCTGTGCGCCACACCGCAACATCACACCGAAAGAAATAGTAGAAATAATCTGTTCCAGGATCAAACTGTCCTGAAATGGCATAGAAGTGTGAAACAAAGTGAAGCGGTGCTAATAGTATCAAACATTTTGCCCAATTTTCCCATCATCCACAATATCTGTAGAGAAGGAAAAACACAAGGCAGGTAAAAATGCACGCAACAAGACACACCTATTCCACCTACAGCAGTGCTTCTCAAATAGTGGGGCGGTTGGGAGGATTAATATTAGTGCCAACATGTAAGAATTTGTGGTACTCCGCATGCAATTCGACCTAAATACACTTGGATGCTTCTCTGCTCTGCATTTTGTTGGTGTTTGTTTGTACAGTACCGATAAATAAATACATATAATCAACAACAATTGTTTCTGATTTCTTAATGTTTTGCATGTTTGTCACACTTTATCGTTCCAGATTATCAAACCAATGTAAATATTAGTCGATGACAACACAACTGAAGACAATGCAATTTTTAAATGAATCTTTTTATTATGAAGGGAGAAATAAAACAAACCTACATTGCCCAGTGTGGAAAAAGCGATCTTAAAACATCCATCCATTTTCCTCCGCTTATCCGAGGTCGGGTCGCGGGGGCAGCAACCTAAGCAGGGAAGCCAAAGGGGTCGGGTGCAAAGAGAGCTGGGTGGCGGCCGAAGGCAGAGGCCTTGGCGGTATGATCCTCGGCTACAGAAGCTAGTTGTCGGTATGTGGAATCTCAAAACATAAATGAGATTAATGTAGATCTATTTGTGTGGAAAAAGTTATAAAGTTTTTTTAAGTTATAAAGCTTTGGGACTCCAGCAAACCACAGTGAGAACCCATCTATCCATTTTCTATAGCGCTTATCCTCAGAGTCGTGGGTATGCTGGTTTCTATCCCAGCTGATTTTGGGCGGGAGGTGGGGTACACCCTGGACTGGTCGCCAGCCAATCGCAGGGCAGACATACAACCATTCACACTCACATTCATATCTATGGACAATTTAGAGTCAGTAATTAACCTAACATGCATGTTTTTGGAATGTGGGAGGAAACCGGACTACCCGGAGGAAACCCACACACGCACGGGAACATGCAAACTCCACACAGAGATGCCCAACGGCGATTCAAACCCTGGACCTCCTGGCTGTGTGGCTACCATGCTAACCACTCGACCTCCATGCGGTCCCACAGTGAGAACTATTATCCACAAATGGCGAAAACACAGTGGTGAACCTTCCCAGGAGTGGCCCAACAGTGTCTGCCATTGACATTGCAAACTTAAAACTATTTTGTAGAAACTTTTTTGTTTGTAGGATTTGGCAATCCTGCGAATGACTAAAGTAATATTTAGTTTTTTAGAACTGCTTCACATCTGTGTGGAATTGACTCAACCAACCCTGTGGCACCTTTCAGCTGTTATTCCCCTCCAACATTCTTTAACATTCCACAATTCATCAACATTTCTTGGTTTTGCTTCACAAACAGCATTTTTGATGTCACCCCACAAGTTCTCCATTGGATTAAGGTCCGGGGATTGGGCTGGCCCCTCCATAACATAACAACATAAGATGTTGCTGGTTTACTAGTGTGTTTGGGGTGATTGTCTTGTTGATTTCAAGGGCATGTCCTTTGTAGCATAAGGCAACATGACCTCTTCAAGTATTTTGACATATGCAAACTGATCCATGATCCCTGCTATCGGATAAATAGTAGGAGAAACATGCCCATATCATGATGCTTTACTGTCTTCACTGTGTACTTTGTCTTGAATTCAGAGTGTAGGGGTCATCTCACAAACTGTCTGCGGCCCTTGGACCCAAAAAGAACAGTTTTACTCTCATCAGTCCACAAAATGTTCCTCCATTTCTCTTCAGGCCAGTTGATGTGTTCTTTGGCAAATTGGAACCTCTTTTTTTTTAACATAGGGACTTTGCAGGGATTCTTGTAAATATATTAGCTTCACGCAGACGTCATTTAACTGTCACAGTACTTACAGGTAACTCCAGACTGTCTTTGATCATCCTGGAGTTGATCATTGACTGAGCCTTTGCCATTCTGGTTATTCTTTGATCCATTTAGATAGTTTTTCTCTTTTCCGTTTTCTGCCACGTGTCTGGTTTTGTTCTCCATTTTAAGACTTTGGAGATCATTTTAACTGAACAGCGAAACATTTGGTTTTCCCCTCTCCAATCAACTTTTTTATCAAAGTATGCTGTTCTTTAACAATGTCTCGAAGGATACATTTTCCTCGGGCTTTCAAAGAGAAATGCATGTTCAACAAGTTCTGCTTTCATCCTTAAATAGGGGGCACCTGATTCACACCTGTTTTTTTCACAAAACTGATCACTGATCGAATGCCACACTGCTATTTTTTTAACACACCCCTTTCAACTAATAGCCCAATTTCACAGCCTTAAGAGCGCGCTTATCATGAATGCTGGGACTTGTTTGTTTTCTGAGAATCTACTGCACCTACTGATAACTTGTTTGCCATGTAGCAATACAAATATACTAGGGATGACTAATTGCTTCGCCTTACTCCTTTTTGGACATGTTGACTTGTTCAAATTGTATGCACGTTCGAAATAAACGAATCCACCCATCACCATTGATGAGCGCGCTAGCACGATGCCACGCAGTGACTGCGGTTTGAACATTAGCAGCGTTTGATTGCTTTTAAAATGTTGTTTGAATTCCGAACTAAACAGGCACGTTTGACTACGCGCTCATTGCAAAGAGCCCCCCCGGCAAAGCACGATCATTAATGAATCCTTCATTTGCCCCCAAGTGTGTCTATAGAGGTGCTGTATATGTTTGTCATTATTTGGACGAGCAAAGTGACGATTCCAAGCATTGGGCTGCGAAGGCATCATTAAAGGATCACCACGGGTGTGCCCGTACGTTCTCCACGGCGCCCGGGAACTGCTGTGGTAAGCTGTGATGTATTACCCATCTCTCGCTGGCTGGTTTTTCACCGCAGCGACAACATCTTAGCAACCCCACGCACTTTCCCGGAGGTGATGGCCATTTTTTTATTTCCAAGTTTCCAAGAAAACAACACTTTGACCTTCTGTGGATCGGAGAAGGCGAAAGTTTCTGTGATGAAAAGTGCAGGAGTAACTTTAGCTACTTCATCCACCTCTGCTCTTGAACTTTGGTCTACAGCTATTGATTTTTTTTTTTTTTTTACAAAACAACACACTCCAGCTTACACTCTTCATTTGTTCAGAAACGTGCGGAGTATGAGCCTTTAAAATAGACAATGTTTTGTATTGTTGCGTAAAATGAGTGTTTTATAGTAGAAATGCTAATGTGCATTTAGTTTCGCTATATTTAAAATCAATTAAAAGACAACGGATTGTGTCAAAATGCATTGTAACGCATGGTGGAGTCCATGCATTGTGCGTGGTGTCCTCTAGGGGGCGACGTGGAGGCGCATTGTGTCTGGTAGGAGGAGGAGGGGAGAACGGATCTCAGCTGCGGCGGCGGAGCATCACACTCTCAGAGGCGGGCTGGTCGGGGTTGCTGCCGGACTTCTTCAGCGGGTCGTCGAGGCTGCACGGAAGCTTCCAAGAGGCGGACATCATGCATCGTTTGTGGATTTGGGCGCTGGTGGCGGCTCGTCTGCAGGTAAACGTCCCCTCAAAGATCTTTGCGGTCTGCTGACCACCCGGGGCTCTGTCGGACGCAGTCGGCGCCGGTTCGGGTTTGTGCACCTGACCGCGCTCTCCTTGGTTGTGCCTTTATTCCGGGGAAGGTTTAGGATGATTCTTGTGTGGCCTGCTGGCCTTCTTCATCCCGTAAATGCACCGGTGGTCCGCAGGGTGAAGACGCTCTCCATCTTTTTTAACAGTCGCTGCTGTGTATATATTTTATTAACTGTTGATTTTTATGTCCGTGCAACAAAATCCATGGACGTCAATGCAGCGATTTTGTCCCACCACAGCCAATAAATCGTCAACGGACCCGAACGACAAAGTTCTTGGCGTTTTTTGGGGGTGGACAAATAAACAGCAAACACGGCACCGTGTCCAAACGAGTCAAAGGTCAGCCGCCGGCATTGTTGTATTTTTTAGCCCGACTGCTAAAAGCTTAGCGTGTCTGCAAGCCTCGCCGTATGCTAATTAGATGAGGCGTCACAGTAACTTGCTTTAGCTCAGACGTGGATGTTTTTGTGTAAATAGCTTAGCATTGTTTTAATGTACAAAATGTATCAAAGTGTCCCCCACATCCTGCGGCGTTTCAGTTTGGACAGCCATGCCCGAGACTTTTAAACTGTTCAAGTAATAAAATACACCAAATTGCTCGGCCGTGCTAACTAGCGAGCAATGTAGCTAGCTAGCTAGCATTAGCTTGGCTGTGCGGTGAAAGAAATTAACGTTGCAGTAGTTTTCATGTCTTTTCTTCTCCTCTTTATTGTTTCTTTTTAAACCATATAAGAATTGAATGGACATTTGTATACATTTGTGTAATTTTGCTCCTTAACAGCCGATGTTAACATATGACGCATCCGTGAGTTGGTTTTAGCATCTGTAAATGTACAAATGTTGTCAAAGTGGCCCCCACTTTTTCAGTTTGACACCCCTGCCAGAGACTTAACTTTATAGTAATGAAATACATTCTTTTTTTTTTTTTAAAGGTTAGCTTGGATGTGCTAACTAGCGAGCGTTGTAACTAGCTAGCATTAGCTTGGCTGTGCGAAAGAAATGAACGTTGAAGTTGTTTTCATTCTCCCTAACGTTTTTCTTTAAACCATGTAAGAATGGAATTGAGTGGATTTGTATACATTTGGGTTATTTCGCTCCTTCGTGTTGAATACAGTTAAGCTTATGCTTGACGCTTCCGCAAGTTGGTTTCAGCGTCTTTAATGTACCAAATTTAACAAATTAACCTTCACATTCTGCACTTTTTCAGTTTCGACTTTCCTGTCAGAGACTTCACTTTTATTAATACAATGCATCATTTTTTAAATTTTTATATAGGTTAGGTTGGCCGTGCTAATTAGCGAACATTGCAGCTTTACAGCTTGTGTAGCTAGCCAGCGTTAGCTTGGTTTGCAGTGAAAGAAATTAATGTTGAAGGAGCTTTCTTGTTTTTCCTCCCCTTTATTGTTTGTCTTTAAACAATCTAAAATTTGAAGTGACATTTGTATACATTTGGGTTATTTTGCTCCTTAACAGCCAGTGTTCACATAGTTAACAAGCTAGCTGGGTTTATGCTTGACGCATCCGCGAGGTCCACACGGCTCTGTGCGGCAAAATTACATCACTGCAAATTTTGATTGGAAGCTGACGGAAAAACATGGCGGATATTGGAAACTACACTCCAGTTAGTCACTAAAATACTTTGTGTATGGGAATACTTTGTGAAATGAACAAAAGCTCCCTTTTGTGTGGAGATGAGACTCGTTAGCTTAGCTTAGCTTAGTTTATTTTAGCTTAGTTTAGCTCAACCACAAAGCAACCAAAGCAGGATTTCCTCCTGCTTGGTGGTCCATATGTGAAGACATGAGATCGTGACTTCCTCCGTGCGCTAATAGCAAATGAGATGTAATCCGGCTACGCTCAATCCTGCCACCTCCGCCCCCCCGCTGTGCTGATGTGAAGGGTTTTAAAGTTTTTGGGTTAAGTGGAAGCAAATCACTGTGGCCCTCCTCTCCTGCGTTAATCACCCCACCCCACCCCCATCCCCATTACCACCCTAACAAGCTACAAAAGACGTTCCTCGGGAGTGGGAATACGCAGCGGGGTTCCAAAAGGGGGAGGGGTTGCATGTGAAAACAACAGGAGACAGAAAAACCCTGCATGTTAATTACCATCCCAATTAATTGACCTAATTGTGTGCTGCTCGTTATGCCGACTAATTGCTATTAATAACAGTCTCTTGCTTAACTAGGTGTTCACGGCACAAGCAGGGAGATTGTCTTTATTGCTGTGTGTTTTGCTGGGGAAGAAGATGAACAAATTCGCTCACGTTCTGCTAGAGTGCGGGAACTACCGTCGGTTTCCTCCCCCCCAAAAATGCCTCACACCTGATTGGCGGTTAAAAAGAGCCGCCAGCAAGCAGCTCGTTTTGCGGACCATAGTTTGACCATTCAGACGTCCCTTCTTGTGCTTGCAGGTGGCGGTCCTGGGTGGCGGCGATGGTGATGGCGGGCCGCCATGCGTGAGGGGATTCTCGCAGGAGGAATACGTCACTGGGACGCAGCGAGAGCCAGCAAAGGGAGAGGCTGTCTTCAACGGTCAGTGTAGCCACACACGGTGAAAGACTATGAGCAGTAATAATCCCCTGCTGCTGTGGGTTGGGGGTTGTTTAAGAGTTCTGCTGATATTTGAACCATAATGGAGATTGAAAGAGGGAGTGGGAGAGGGAGGCAGCCTTTTGCAAAGACTGAGAGTGGAGCAGGATTAGTCCCATCCACTCAGCTTTCCACTGTCTGTCTGGGGTTTGTAAACACAACAGAGTCCAGCTTGTCCCGTGTTTGCTGTTTTTAATTGGACTTGTGTGGAAATAATGGACCATATTGTAATATTACTACTAGGCCTGTCAAAAATAGCACACTTATGGCGGTAAGTAATTTATTTCATGCATTAATAAACTTTTTGTCTCACGGGCCACATCGGGTTAAAAGATTTGGCAGAGGGACCGTCAACAAAACGAAAACATACATTTACAGCAAGTATGTTCATACTACGTTTATATACTTTATTTATACTACTATAAACAACAGCTAACCGGGAAACATAACACGTGTCTTACACATTTTTTTTCCAAATGACCGCAAGGCATGCTGGGTAGTCCAGCTGAACGATGAGCAATGAAACATTGGGTATCAAGTTCATGTTTAACATCCCTCCTTGTTTCCTTCTCCGACGACCTTTGCATATTTTGCAATCAAGCAAAAATGTGACATGCAGCAAAATCATGGGAGAAAGAATAGCGTAAGCTACTCAGCATGCCTCGCAGCGGCAAATATAAGTGTTTTTCTTGGCACGGGTGGTGTGGTAGGTAGGTTGCTTTGCGGGTTTCGTTTTTTTTGGTACAAACTACTGACTATTTGGCAACTCGTGCCTGCCACAATAGCACTGCAAGTCATGTTGCCAGCTAAATTTTTGAAGTTGAAGGTTTAAGAAAAGGAATTTGCAAATGCCGAGTTGGCCAGATTAAGACACTCAGCGGGTCTGACGTGGCCCGCGGGCCGTAGTTTGCCCACATTCCAAAAACATGCATGTTAGGTTAATTGGCGACTCTAAATTGTCCATAGGTATGAATGTGAGTGTGAATGTTTGTTTGTCTATATGTGCCCTGCGATTGACTGGCGACCAGTCCAAGGTGTACCCTGCCTCTCGCCCAAAGTCTGCTGGGATAGGCTCCAGCATCCCCGTGACCCTAATGAGAATAAGCGGTATATAAAATGAATGAATGAATATGTCTCTCTCTTAGCCCAATAGGTTCCCGAGCCTTTAGTTAGTAGTTTGACATACTTAGACATGCATTAAATGATGCTAGGTGGTTGTAGAGAGTAAACAATGGGTCCATTGAGCGAAGAGACACCACTACTACGACAGCAGTGACGAGGGAAGCCCGGAGAGACCACTGGAATGCACCCACTATTGTTGTTCCTGACAACTGTGTTTAGTCTTGAGTGGTGATTTTGATCCAAAGTTTTCAGCCTGACCCGACAAGCTCCTGTAAATAGTTAACGTGTTAAATAAAACTCAAGAAAATCTACCGGAGTTAAGTTGATAAAGCGTCCTTGACTATCTTTCCGGCCTTTTCAAGTTCTTTGAAACCACGTACAGCATAGCTCGGATATATGCCACCTAGACTGCAGTCCATGCAAACAGGGCCTGAGTCGCATTCGACACTGACACAAAAAAATCATATGAGCAAAAAAATCAAAATGGACCAGCAGTAGCCTAAAAGCACTCACAGGTGGCGCTGTCTTGTTGTAAACAAGACATGTCAACAACAACAAAATCTTTCAACAACAAATCATATGTGTTGTACTTTTCATGTCTTTTACCCACTTTTTGGCCTGCCACAAATAGCTTGCAGTCCTGTGGCAAACACTGATATACAATACAGTATAATGAATGTATTGGGGAAACACCAGCATTGCCCACCATATGCGATGACGGATAAACATGAAATATCGTAAGCAACTTTTCCCGCTAATGTCTGCTTTTTTTGTGGAAGAACTTTCATCTGCGTTGTTTCACATACGCCTTGCATTCTAATGGCGGTGGTTGTTTATCATACTCGTATCTCTTCTGTGTGTGATGGTGTGGATGGAGAAGGAGAGTACACATGAATATATTTGTGTGTGTGTGTGCGCGTGCGTGCGTGTGTGTGTGTCGGACAGTCGATTGATGGCGATCCTGAGTCTGCGGGCGGCGCTCAGGGTGTCAACGTCTGCCTGATCAATAAACGAATCAATCACCGCGTGTTTGTGGAGAGGATGCAAGTCTGGGCCCGTATTGTCAACATTGTGGGGATTTTGATGGCCCGTGCACTTAATCACGCATCCCTGCCCGCACTCTTAATCACATGCACATATTTGGACTCAACTCAGCAAAAGGATTTATTTTTTTTTTAAAAGCACAGCTTACACGCAGTGGCGGGAGCTTAGGTTTAAGATTTAAGGACTAGCAGCCATGCAGGAAAATATTTACATTTCACTAATGTTGTCGACTCCGTGAATGGAAGCGGTAGTGATGTTTGCTGGATGACAGATTATGTTAAAAATGCAAGACGAGGGTGTGAATGTTTGCCACCTGAAACAAGTTACGCTCATGATACTGTACATCTATTTAATGTTAGTTTCTCACATTTTTGCAGCGTTGGCTTTTTAACGATTTTCCTTGCTTGGCATCAGCCAGCAGATCAACCAGTTTACTGCCTAAACGGGCTGCTTTAGATATCAACGGGTAAAGACTGTTTTGACTGAAAAATATATACAGTGGATCGCCGCAGATTCGAGAGATAGTACTTGCTAACGTTTGGATTTTTGGTCAATTTTTGGCAAGTTTACTTCTCCAGCGTGTTGAGGTTTTTCACTTTGTTCAGCTATCCTTGAACGCCCTGTCGTTGTGTGCTACGTGAGAAAAAATTGAAATTTTTATAGGTGTATCAATTTCGGACTAATATTATAGCCATTTACTGGTGGTCCTGAAACTTAACCCCAGTTGTATTATATGATAAATATAGCCACAGTCTGTTCTGTGTCTTCCATGTGACTCTTCTTCTTTTCCTTCTTTTCCTTTCGCCTTATCCACAGCGAATCAATTGCCTTCATTTAACCCTGTTTTCTGTCGCACCGACTACCTTCATGTCCTCTTACATCCATAAACCTCCTCTTTGGTCTTCCTCTAGGCCTCCTGCCTGGCAGTTCTCAGCATCCTTCTACCAATATATTCACTCTTTTTCCTCTGAACATGTCATAACCATCTCAATCTGGCCTCTCTGACTTTATCTCCAAAAGCTCTAACATGTGCTGTCCCTCTGATGTACTCATTCCTGATCCTGTCCATCCTGGTCACACCCAAAGAGAGCCTCAGCATCCTCATCTCTGCTACCTCCTGTCTTTTCCTCGCTGGTCTCACCTCATTTTTGCACACCTTTTGTGCGTGAATAATGATTAAAGTTAACAACATACTTAGGCATCTTATACCTGGGAGGTGAGTCTCCTCACATGAACTGTACATCGGATTCTTCTTCTTTTATTATTGATGTCGACTTACTAGCCATTGTACTAAGCAGCCAGACCCTTCCACACGCTGCAACACGTTCATTTTCCTGTTCTGTGGTTATCACACTTTTCTTCTTTTAAGAAAAGTGCAACGATAAAACAAGACTGGACAAACAAACTTTTACTTAAATGATATTATCAAAATTTTGTGAGATTAAATAGGTATAATAAATAACAATATATCATAACGCAAATAGGCCTTTTAAAATGTCACCTTTCCCTCTGTAAAGTTATGGGATTGCTTTTTGTGACGTGCATTTTCACACAGGCTGTCTAACATTTGCAACATTTCTTGAAACACTGGCTTTTTATTGCTGTATTAAAGAGCAACATTTCTTTTGTGGCCTCAGTGAGTGTTGGGAGTTTTTTTTCCTCAGATGGGAAAATTGGGTTTGGGTGGATGTGTTTGAGGTGGGCTACTTGTTGGGTTGCCTTTTTAGTTGCGGCAACTTTCACATTGGCCTACAGGCTCATTTGTGTTGATGGGCTGACCTGCCTCATTAATATCCCACACGGGTGTTGTGGCTTTTGGTTTTGCAAGCATCTTTTTCCCTCCTAGTTTCTACTTTAACTTGCATTGCTTCTCACGGGGCTTCACTCTTTCGCTGTGCGTGTATGCCTAGCGTTTGATTCACATGGTTGGCAATATTATTAAGCTCATTTATCGTGTCATTAATTCATTAATTTACTGTTTTAACAAGATCTTGTTACACCCCTTCTACCCTCTAAAATACCAATCCTGTTTATTTTTTCCTCATGTCCCTCCACACTTGAATGCGATGAAAGTAAGACTGTTGGGTTTCAGGCTGTTTTGGATTTCCATCTTAAAAGTTCAGTTTCCGTTTGATGCTTTAGTGACGTCTGGCTTCAGTGTGACATGTAGGGAATAACGGGGACATTCCAAACAGGCTTATTTTGGCTGGATCCATCATTCATACTCAAGAGGAACTGCTTGATTTGTTTGTTTTTTTAAAGAAACATGAACCGCTATATATCTTGTCACCAAAAATCACCCATTACTTAAGTTCTCCGTACAGCCTGAGCTCTTTTCCCTCAAATGGAATCTCTTTGCGCAGGTTTTGCAGCTCCCAGTGCTGTTCTAAAAGTCTGTGTGCACACATGTTGTTATTGTGCCCTCTTGCACTAAGGGGGTAATGTGCATTTTCCACCTTTTACCTCTGCAACAGTCAACAGCACAAAAACAAGCCGGCTCTGCTTGAAAAGCAGAAAGGACGCGTCTCCACCGCCACCTTGTTTTATCGAAAGCTGTCCTCACTGACGGCTCAATATGTCACTCTGTCAAATTAGCCCATCAGCGCCGGTAGTTTTTGCTTGGCCAGGTGGTTTTTGGAAGGAAAAAGCAAATTGACTGTAACCCCTGGACTGTGAGAACCTCTCCGTGCTCTCTATTTGCGCAGCGCCAGCGCAAAGCACCCGGCATGCAAAAGGTCAAAAAGTGATGTTTCTCCTTTTTTTTGCAAAGGAAAGCATGAAACAAGACGTGAAGTGGCAAAAACTCTGTGAGCGTGTGCGCGCAATCACATGTTTGTGTGCTCGAGCACGCTTGTATGGACTCTGTGAAGGGGAACGAGGCGATCGTGGCTGACGGAGCAGCGAGATCAAACCAAAAAGGGTTTCAGCGGCGGCCATGTTTACGACATGCTTTGATTAAACATTACAATGAAGAGATGTTACATTTATTCAGCGTAGGAAGCGCCACCTTATCGTCGGCCTGTCGTTACGCACATAGTTGCGCTTTGTCAGCTCTGCATTTAGCTACTGGGTTGTCATTAGCCACGTTAGCCTTATTTAGTTAGCCCTTGTGGCATAAACCACGTTAAATTGTCATAGACACATATTGTCCTTTTTACCGTCAACACAAACCGTGTGTTTGTTATGCTAGCCTGCTTTCTTCATTTGAAACGATTTGTCCCGTGTTAGCATGTGCGCCATGAGCCATCTACAGTATGGGAACAACTCCTAAAGTGTTCTTCCTAAAAGGCGCCTGTGATATGACAATGGCGACATAACTACTGTCTAGTACGTAGCATAAACATGGGCACACAGCGGCATCCTCTTCAGTGCAAAATAAGACGACTTCTTCCATAGCAACTGACAAAATTCACCCAATTCATATTTTTGGGGGGAATTTGTAGCCACCAGAAGACACATTTGCAAATGTACAAAAACTTGATTGTCATTGGAGTCGGACAACAAAATGAAAGATGCTGTAGCTTGAAAAATCTTCACATGTTTCTGGACAAATCCCAAGTAAATGTGACTAATTTCATTTAATCCGTCTGAGTCTGTTTTTTTTTTTCATCCTATGTGAGCCAATGCAACGTTTGCCTTTTGTTTATCAATATAGATCCATTTAGATTTGCGTTGTTCCTCGTCAGCATTGGTGCGTTAGCCGCACCGTTAGCCCTTTAGCTATTTGGGGCTCATTCGGGGACCCTGGCACGCCGTGTTTTAATCAGATGGCTCCAGGCGACGTTAATTATTTAATTGGAGTGGCGCAGCACTGTTTTATTAATGAGAGGATGGAGGCTTGAGGCCTCGTTAGGAACAGACATGCTGGGGGGGTTAGGGTAGGGTGGGCTGGAAAAGGAGGTCATAGGTGACTGAAAGCGGGAGACAGAAGGAGGAAACAAAAAGTGAAGATAATATGATAGTCGTTTGTTTAAAATGCTTGCGTTGGACTTTCTTTGGAAGTGAAAACTCCCTCTTTGTTCGTCGTAACCCTGGTATTTATTCCTGGAGAGGAACAAGTGGACAACTCAGCACGCAAAACGCACACTTAGCAAGCAAGGTTACTTAATGTTGCTTCTAGGGCTGCAATCAACGATTGTGCCCACGTCATAAAACGACATATTGTGGCATGCACGACTCCATGGGGACCAGGCAGCTCTTTATTTCACAGGAGCCAGTCTTGAGCTTGGAGGTCATTACAGTCTGACTCATGGTGTTATCTTACAAACAACCTTAAACTCACCACACAGCAACTTAACATTCAAAAGGTACCTTGGAAATAAACATATGCACGAGTGGCACAGTATTTAAGAAATTAGTAATAGTTCTGGAGTAAAGGAGATGTCACAAGATTAGAATATAAAAAAGCTTATTATACGTTTGTTGCCTTTTGGTGTACTTTCTTCTTAAAAAATCTTTGTAAATGTTCTCTTTGTAATATTGTGACTTAATTCCCAAAATATTTGTACTTTATTTTCACAGCCTTTCCCCCGCCCCAAATGTTTGTTTTGTTTGTTGTGAGTTTTCAAAAGTAACCTATTTTGTTTTTATTATTTCAAGTTTATGCTACTAAAATGCAACTGTGCTGTTCTTTTTCCTCATAATACTACAATTTTTAGCAGTTTTTTTCTCATTTAAAAACAACTTGTTTCTCCTAATATTTTGATTTTTTTTGTTTCATTTCTTCTCGTACATTTTTTTGGTCAAAATTATGACATTATTATCATAATATTTTGACTGTTCTTAACATAACATAACTATTTCCGCAACAAACTTCATGCCATGTTATGTTTTTTTGTTTGTTTCTTGTATTATTACAAATTTAAAATATATAATAAAAATAAATATTACCATAGTATGTAACTTTTTTTCTTAATACTTTCACTTTTTTTCGCTCTTTTTTTTCTTTAATATGTGATGCGCAAATGGCCCTCAGGCCGCAGTTTGGACAACCTAAATCAGTATGCACCAAACACAAACAGTAGTTTGGGCCGCAAAATACCAGAAAAGTGGCGAAAACGTGGATCACAAAGATAATAAGGATGGACATTTGACAGGCTAAAATCAGGGGGTTGTTGTACCTTTGTTAATTAATTAGATAAGTGATTAAAAACCAACCATTTTTCAATTATTTGAGAAGTCAAAACGAAAGTGCGGTGATGTCTTTTTTTGTTATTGGTGAGTTATCTGTCAGAGGGAAGCAAAATGGCGCAGGCAAATATTCCCTGAATGTTCTGCACGCTTGTGGTCCCGGCCCTCCTGTCAGTGTTGGCCTTGCGAAAGTGTTTGTGGAAGCCATGTGTAAATGAGGAACCGTCAACAGTTTCAGGGAACTGAGTCAGGTTTGGGTTTCACTACGTGAGAAAAAAAAACAGGCGTGAGAGGAGGGAGTTGATGCAGCTGCCAGGCCAACATGTTAGTCAGCGAGGACAGTAAGTGTGTGTGTGAGCCAAGCCGAGGTCAGCCGCTATTCTGTACTTCCTGTGGTGCGCAACAGGCCTGACTGCTCTGACCTTCAAGTTTTTCCCATCCATTCATCCTATTAAGGCAACGTCAGCGATATACACACGCACACACCCACACACAAACTGCCCTGGAAAAACCCTCCCATATGAGCCAGCACACACTAAGCACATCCTCCCCTTTCTTTAATTTTTCCTTTCTAGTTCCTCACTTTTTGCTCCATGCAGGGCGGGGGCTTTAGGGGGGGATGCGGGTGTTGCCCTCTTTTCTTCCAGTGTCATACATCAGCGTCTATCCTTCATGGGAAGAGGGGGCCAAAATAACAAACGAGAGCGCTACCATCCCCCCCACCACCACCACCGCCACTCCATCCTTGCTGCACTGCATTGGATTTGTATGTCTTTTGGTGATGCTGACATTGTTTCTCCTCTCAGGGGCGTGTTAGCGACTCGCCGCAGAGCATTGCAACACTTAGCGCCACACAGTTGTTGGGCATTATTCCTCCTAAAGGTGTAAACAAAGCAGGGTGGGTTGTTTTTTTTAATCTGCAAATCATGTCAATGCCACAGGGAGGAAAGGGAAAAACTTTTCTATGACTGACAAATGACTGGGTAGTCAATGATTCTGGGTAGTCCCTACGCCGTCTACTACTACACTGTTTTTTTTGTCTCTCGTGACTTGCAGTTCTCTGCCCAAGCACTGGGGCCGCTGCTTTCCACAGTGTTAAGTCAACCACGTCTCTCATCCACAATTTAGGTTATTAGCTTTCGTTATTTTGAGCGAACAGTGGCAATTAAAGAGAGACGGGGAGTGTTAATTAGAGCCGGAACTAAAGCCATTTTTTATGTGTTTTTTTACACGGAAATGTTTTTTTTCCTTATAAACTGAGATTTAGAAACACTCTGGCTATAATGGAATGTGTGTGGACAGGTAAAACTGAGCTTTTTGGTTTATGTAATACGCAATTTTCAACATTACCTCGTGTTATTAATCCTCATCTAGCAACACCCACCTGAAGTTGTTTACTTGCGGGCCTTGGCTTTATTTTGTGCAACTTTTAATGCATAACAAAACCCCACAAAAACAATAAAATATTAATGTAGTTTCCTGTGCTCTGTGTAAGCTATAGCATGATTATAAAGATTTTGGAACCCTGTTTGGTGTCATTAATTTGTTCCAGAAGGTCCAACTCTAACTGAAATGGAAAAAAAAATAATGTAAATTCAATTGATCGATTCCCAAAAGGCAAAAATGTTAGCACAAAACACGTTTCTATAGTTTAGCAGTGATAGTTTGACATGTAGAAAACATTTTGAAAAGCATATAAATGATGAATAAAAGGGATAAATCAACATTTAAGGCAGTGCTTCTCAAATACCGGGGGTGCGGTGAGCTGTCAGGGGGCCGTGACTGGCAGGGAGTACTTTCAGTTTTACTGCAGACCTGCCAACATGTACACATTTATTGTACTCAACATGCAATTGGACTCTTGAATGCACTTCATTGTCTGTTTTGTTGCACTTTCCTGGTTTTGGTTTCAAGTTCAGTCAGTACAGTACACAAATATCAGTTTATCAGGGGTTGGGTGGCAAAAGTTGTAATAATTCTAAAGTTGTAAAAATTGTAATGGTAGATAAATTGACTTCCGGATGGCTGTAATTCATTTGGCCATTTATTTGCTTGTGAACACAGAGCACTCAGTCCGTCAATCAGACGTTGTGCTTCCTAGTTTTCTTATTCTACGCACTTGACTTCATATTCTTGCTCTGCCCAGCATGTTGAACACCACTGCCCTCTATAGGCCACTCACTAAACAGCAGCCCAGAACAACACAATATACCTGTCTCTACATTTTTTTCCACGCCCATTATTTCCAGTTTTATCTTTTTTTGGAAGATCTTTTATTTTCATTAGGGACTCACAGAGGTTTGTTACAAAAGCCAAACAATATTGTTGCTCGTGCTGTGTACTTTATACTTTGATTGCAACATTTTGAATGCTTTGAAGAGCTATGTTAATCATATTCAGTTCCACAAATTCATGTTTGTAACAAATGTTTATTGGTTTTTTTGGGTTTTTTTAAGGTCTTGGTACAAGACTATAAAAACATGTGGCTCCGGACAGCCCTTCAACATAAAAATATCAAGATATGAGTTTTGGTCCACTTCGTCGAGGCCTATTTAAAGCTCGTCTACAGACACTCACCCATGATTGACTAACATGCTCTTTCTGTGTTTATCTACTCTACACACTATGTGTGTGTGTGGGAGGAGGCCTGCTTCTCATTAGAATCATACATTGAGCAAGCAAAACCCATCGCCAGAACTCAAGCTGGAATGAGTGTGTGTGTATACTCCTGTAGGTGCTCTCCCAGCCGCTCTTGTTCAGGTTCCACTAAATCCTGTCCGCCCATTTGTCTTCCTCTGCCTCCCTCCCATCACCTGCTCTGTCTCTGTCTCTCAGCCATTTGCTGTTAAATGAATGATGTCTACACGCCTGACCTCACATCTAACTAACGACTGCAAGTGTGTGTGTGGGGGGGTGGGGAGTGCGGGATTCGTCGTCGTGTTGGTCCCATGCGTAGACCGTACAAAATATCACATACAGTCCTACATGAGGTCATTTGAAATTCTGCGCGCCAGTAATTGAAGCATGACGCCACGCTTGTTGATTGCCAACACAGTCCAGTTTAACGCAGATAAACAATACAGTCCCTTCTGGGACGCTGTTCCGGTGCAACATTTTAACATTCAAGTGTCACAAACGTAGCAGTGTGAAGGAGTCTATGGTAACTTTGCTAACAAGTGAGGATGCTTCTTCTACTTATTTTGGTAAATATTATTATGACTGTGTGTGTGTTGGTTCCCTTAGGCTGTGTATCAAGACAAGACAAAAAAGGTATACAGCGCCCTCCAGAAGCATTGGGACAGTGAGGTCAATTTTTAAAATTTTTGCTGGAAAACATTTGGGGTTGACATCAAAATGCGAATAAAAGACCAGAGCAAAACAATTCAGCTTTTATTTATACTTAGAAGATAGCACATTTGTTTGAACCCACCCTGTTTTTCATGCAAGCAAATGCATTTGAACATGTGACAGGTGTGTTTTGTTGCATTGCTCCTTTGGGGCCTTATGGTTTCCGCGTTGATGGAATTGCGGGATTGGCCAATAAAAACTGATTTTGCTGTTAAACACAGAATTACGTGGAATGTGACACAGTGTAAACAAAATAATGTCATTGTGTGCCGAAGGAACAATTGTGTGGGGAAGTATTTCGCCAGGCGGATCGCTCAATCGCAGCGGAATCGCATCTCAAACACTTACCCACCTCCTAGCGACCTAACCGCGACCTAAAACATCAGCAAAAGTAGAAAAACACGTAGAAACACTATTGCGGTGCGTGAATGGAAGCCAGCAAGTGTAGCTTAGTTTAGCAGAGCATGCAAGTGTGGCTGTGTGTGTGTGTAATTTAGGATGGATGTGTGTTTACATTATGTTTTACCGCTTTAATGTAAGCCTGCTGATGTCGTGTAGTTCAGTAAAACAGACATTCTCAACAAACACACTTCAAGCCTTTAAAATAAATAATATTAAATGTTAATAATGGATTAAGAATTGTGTGCAGAGGCTGACGTCCCATTTGAAAAGTTATCCAGGCTATGTCCATTTCTCAATTACTGGGCAAAATTGTCCCAATTATGTATTGCATCAACAAATGTACGGATTTTTGCATTTAATTAACGGATATTTTATTCACTAACCTAAAATGCACGGACAGTATGCTGGTAAAGAAGTGTAAGGAAAAAACATAATTCTAAAAAATGTAAATGGAAAAAACAGAATTGGGGGAAAATACAAAACCATATTTGAAAACAAATAAAACAGATTAATTAGGACCCCACTAGGACAACAGGTTATTTATAACTTCACTCCTGTCCTCATCAGATTTTTTCTGGTGTCACTAAAAGTTGTTTTAGTGTCTTCCTTCATCAACTGCTGCTATTTTTTAATGTATATTTCCACATCTGTTTCGTAGTACAGTGGTTTCTTTCTTCTTCAAATGGTTGTAGTGGTTATGACCAATGTTTGCAACGGTTCTGAATGTTTTTTTAATCGCCTCTCAGATTCACAATTGTTTTCAGGTATTTTTTGTTTTCGGCTCTAGATGCAGTCTACCCAAGCATAGGCATTCAGTGCTAGTTACTGATTAGCATTTAATTGGGTATTTGGGCGTTTTACTGCCACTGTACCACATTTAGTGAAAATTCAGTTAAAAATAAAAGATGGGGTAAATCTGTCATCCAGTCTCCGCACTGATGTTGACGGTTTTGAGATCTTTGAGGTCGTGTAGTCGCATAAAACCTGCTATTGCCATTGAAATTACTTTTTTTCTCTCGCACAGCAAGAAACACGCTGCAAGCTTTTGTGTTTCCTTCTCTGACAACAAAAGGTTCTTGTACGGAGAGTTTAGACGCTTGTGAGCGCGTGAGCTTCAGCTGGCAAGCTTGGTGCAGATTTTATCAAATGTTTGCTCAACAGTTACTGATTTGATTTGGTAAAGCTTCTAAAAACTACAACTATGGATTAGGGTGGATTATAGATTATGGCTGTCAACAGAAAGCAGGGTTGTTGCAAAACACGCGTCGCACTGATTCCATCGGATCACGAAACACCTGGGAGGACTGTAAAGACAAACACACAACACGTGCTGCTTGGACGACGCCAAGTACGGAAAAGTAGGTCCTGCTAGTTCGGCCAAAATTATGTTTTATTAGCAGCACAAATGCAACACATGAGCATTAAAAGCGGTGTAAAGTAAATGAAGCCACTTGTATTACTTTTAGAGGTGTCAGCGCTGTCTTTGTGTTAGACTTGAACGACAAGCAACAGCGCATGGTCAGCAGCTCCCCACATTCCAAAAACATGCATGTTATGTTAATTGGCGACTCCAATCAAGACTCCGACCAAGACAACGCCTAACATTTGATTAACAGTGCCTCACCAATGACATGCTTCATACACAACGTTCTCTGAGTGAAGTGGCCAATGAGCTAAGAGTGCGACAGAATGTCACCAGCAGGTTTCAAAACAGATACATAGAGACTGAGAAGAAATTGTGAATTTCACCATTGAGGTTTTTGTTAGGGAATGGCAAGCTGTGTGAAAAGTACTGAAATACTGAACACTTGGACATGTGCATTCTAAAGTTCTGAGAAGAGTAAAGTGTGGAGAGCCTTCTGATTTCTACGTTAACGAAATTGCGAATGGAATCACGGAATTGGCCAATAAAAACAGAATTTACTGTTAAACACATTATCTTGTAGAAATTGACATGTAAACGCTGTCAAGGAACGTTTGTGTGTGGAATTATATACCCGGCGGACGGCTCAAACGTGGCAGAATGTCATTACAAACACTAAACAGAACTAAACAAATAACGATAAACACCGGCGAAAGTTGGCTGAACCGGCTCTTAGTTTAACTTCTGCTAGTTTTCTAGCTAGCATGCTAATGCGGTTGTGTTTTACCGCTCTAATGTAAGGAGCCTTTTACAATGCCCAATGATGTCGTGCAGATATTGAGTGCAAAAAGACAAGAAGCACGTCTAGTTTGGTGGCCCTTGTTTTGCGACATTTCATTTTACAGCGTTTCACGGTTACGAACGCGACAATACGAAAGAGAATCTACCGTCAAACACAAAAGTATAGCGTGGATAAAATGTTGTCATTGTGTGGCGAAGAAGGGGTCGGGATTCCCCAGCGGACCACTTATTTGTGACTTATCTCCTCACAAACACTAACCCTCTTTGTCTGCCGCAGCAGCCGTGTGAACCGCCGGCTGAGTCTGCAGAAAAAAGGTTTAAACTCATCTCTTACTCGTCAGGCTGGGTTAGCATAGTTTAGCAGAGCATGCTAGCGTGGCTGTGTGTGCGTGACTCAGGCTGTATGAGTGACATTTTATTCACTGGCACAAAAGCAAGTGTCAGGCAATTACAACTTGCAAAGGTAAAATAAAACTACATTTTGGAGACACATAACTGTCAGCTTGATACAGAATCGTTGAGCCTTTATTGAATATGTCTCTCTTGTGTTTTTCTTACAATATTTTATGTCCTTCATGTGTTGGGTGTACAACTTGTCAAAGGAACGCAGCTTGTTTGCAGGTACAGCGAACTCTTTGTGAGCAGTGCAAGTCTGAGACAAGTCAAAACACTCTGACAAAGCAGACGAGCTGACGTCACAAATGTTTTTGTTTTTAACAGTTCATTCCATCAGAGAAATTTTAGCATAAAATGACATGTGATAAGATGTTTTTTTATATTTGTCAGGGAAAATTGTGGCATTTGTTAAGAAGACTGACTGCAGGTCAGATTTGCTATCAGCCTCAGGTGCACAAAAACAGTCTTTATCTTTTTGTTTGTGTGTGTGTGTGTGTTCCTGGGCTGCTCGTCCCCTCCAGCTCCGCCATCGATTTCCTCCACCAACTAGATTTATGTCGTTTACTGCGGGGCCGCTCACGCTCAGTGGATGAAAACGCAGCCGCTTTGGGATCAGATAACGGACTCATTTCTCCCGCAAAAGATTTCCCCGAAGCGGCATCCTCGGGGTGGGGAGCGACACTAAATGTTCCCGAGGCAGATGAAAGGTATAGTTTATGGGTTTTTAGTAGGCAGATTGGCACTTTTTGTCTAATGCAACGTCAAAATTCAAGTGGCGCTGTTTTTTAAAAGGAGAGCAGAGAAGCAAGAAGAAGCGTGAATGGCTTCATTTAACACCCAGCAGCAGAGTGTGTGTGCGTGTGTGCGTGTGTGCGTGTGTGTGTGTGTGGCAGGTGATGATTGCTATTAGTCCTGTGCTCGCTGAAGCACAGATGTAATTTACCTCGGAAGTCAGAACTCCGAGATGGGCGTCACAGTCAGAACTCCAAGATGGATGCCTCCGGGAAATCGCTTGTTGTGTGAGCTGTAGACGTTCCAGAAATGGCAGTTCGTGTAAGAATGACACGTGAATGAAACACATTTTATTGCAGTAGTGAGTTCAGGTTTTTTGGAGCAAGAAGCTTAGAAAACGCCTCCCTTACTCACGATGTAACCAAAAATCATGGTATGTTTGGGCTTCCCAGCATGCCATGCGGGTTATAAATCTGCAAATTCGGGGGCTTGCAAATGCAGAATCATGAATATGTAAGCATCAGCTGTATTATTTTTTTGTCGTAAAAATAAAGCAGATTGCTCAACAGATACAACCATGGCCAAAAAATATTGGCATACCAAAAACGCCAATGGTTCTGGCATGCCTGTATGGAATACAAACAAATTAGACCAATATACACCATGGCCAAAAGCATTGGCGTCTTTGGCATGCCAGTATTTTTGGCCATGATAGTACTCAGTTTTAGATCATCTTAAACATTCCTCTAAGGCATGCTGGTAATTTCTCAATCTGTTAGCGCACATAGCGTCATAAGAAGATCATTCCATACCGATGAGGGGAAATGAGCAGGGATCATTGGAGGTTATTTACTCACGTTCAGTCAACTGACTCGCTCTCACGAAGTGAAGCTCTTACTTTAAGTGCAAATGTTCGGACAGAAAAATACTTTCCTGGAGAACAAGTACAAATTAAACTCATTAAAGACCATGCAACGTGAGCAATGGTTGCAGTCAACAAAATCGGGAGATGGTCGATATTCCGCTTGGTGAATTCAAACACAAAAAAACAAGGCGGCTGTTTATACAGTGGAACCCATTCATGTCGGCGCCGCTCGGACTGACATCAAGACATTACTTGTCAAGAGGCGCACAGAGAATGGGATTTTCAAAGCTGCGGCAGTTTGTGACCTGGTTTTCCTCCATTTGTGCATATTTTATTTGGATTATTCTGTTTTCATATGATATTTTATCCTCTTTTCTAACAGATCTGCTCTGGTAATTTTGTTGTATGTCTTGGCTACAATGACTAAGCTTTCCTATGTTTTGTACGTAAATCTTTCTTCCGGTGGCAAACAATCTAAAAAAACAAAATAAAATGGGTGCATTTGGTTAGCTGCTGTGGTAGAATGCAGGGTTAATACTTTGACTTTAAGTATCTTTTTGAATATGATTTAAAACAACAAACTAACGCCGCACGGCGGATGAATGGGTAGCAGGTTGGCCTCACAGTCAGGAGGTTCTGGGTTCAAATCTCCGTTGGGCATCTCTGTGTAGCATCACATGGTCTCTACGTGCGTGAGTTCTCCGGGTACTCCGGTTTCCTCCCACATTCCAAAAACATGCATATTAGGTTAATTGGCGACTCTAAATTGTCCATAGGTATGAATGTGAGTGTGAATGTTTGTTTGTCTATATGTGCCCCTGCGATTGACTGGCGACCAATCCCGGGGGTACCATGCCTCCCGCCCAAAGTCAGCTGGGATAGGCTCCAGCATAACCGCGGCCCTAATGAGGATAACCGGTGTAGAAAATCAATGAATGAATGAATACTGACATGCATTTATTTTGAAAATTACTTTGCATTGAACAGCAAGTCACTGTGTGCACATGTAAATACATGTAGCTATGCCAGGGGTCTGCAACCTTTACCATCAGAAGAGCCATTTTGTCTCTTCTTTCAGTAAAAAAAAAAATGTTCAGGAGCCACAAAACATTAAGAACTTTATAACCTTTTAAAAATTGTAAGTCTAATGTACGATTATTTCATGTATTGTCTAACTGTGAATGGCTTCCCAGCTCATGTACTGACCAGTGTTGCCAACTTCCAACTTTCCAAACCTTATTTTCTCAAAACGACAAGAGGAAAATGAAAAGACTTTTCCTGACGTCACTTGGAGATTTTTCTGGTATTTGTACTTTTCTTCATCAAAATAGTAATTTATTGACAGTCCCTAGAAAAACAGCCAGCAGTAAGCGCAGCACTTGCCGAAAGAGCGAGCCGCACCATGAGAGAGCAGTCCGGGCACGATGAGGGAGTACTACCACTGTACCTACGGAGCCGAATATCCAACATTCAACTTTACCACGGTGTATTTGTAAAAGTGAAAGCACATATTGTTCTGAGCTCTGAGTGCACAGTTGCCAACCCCTGAGCTAGACAATAGTCATGTTGCTGTTGTCGTTTTATGCTGCTTAGTGGTAACGGTGAAGTTACAATACTACAACACACATCGACATAAACATCGTGCAATAACTGTGCAACAAAGGTGTGGCTTGTTAACATGTACACAGATGTAAATAGTGTATATATCTTGCTTTTACACTTACTCTGCTCTTGTGTGCTCTTGTGTTTTTGCTGCTGTAAATCTGGAATTTCCCCTTATGAGATTAATGAAGGCATTTCATCAAATGGCGTCCACCATGTATGACAACGTTGACTAGAGCAGGCAATTTTAAGTTGTGGAGGGCAGTTGGGGGCCAGCAAAGCCTTCTCTGCTGGCCCTAAACACTATCAGAAGCACTAACTTCTATGTACAAGTTAAATTCTAGTATTTGTTCCATGCCAAAAGATTTTTTTTTTTTAACAAAATATTAAGTTTTGACGCTGCATTTTATCCTTCATCCAGGTGGCGGCAGTTGAGTGACAGCCAGCTTTGAGGCGCATTTACTGCACCTGTCATGTTGGGAGTGTGGCCCATATTTACAGCAACAGGATTGGCCCGATCTCCTGGCACCCTCCTCTGCTGTTTAGCAACAACAAGAAAACGGTGGATCGAGACTTGATGAGTTGGGTGACACAGACGAGAGTCATAGACTAGAGTGTTATCCTATTGCACTTTCCCAAGCTGAAAGTCTGAAATATTCTTTTGCAAACTTCAGCATAACCCGGCATCAGAGTAGGTGTCTGCAAAGACGTCCGGGTTACACTGACCCTCCGGGGTTTCTTCACCCATGTCTGACTCCACTTTGCCCCCTCAGGAGTGAGCAAAAAGCTAAAAGCTACTTATTGTCATCTTAAGTAGCTGCTGCGTGGGCTGTGAGGCCCGAGCAGTTAAGTTATATGCTTTCACAATAAATGCCTGTCTCCCATTTTATCATTATCTGTGGAATGGCTCTATTAAAAATGAAATGAAAGCACACTTTGCCAGCACAAAATCCGAGCGCCGGTCTGATTTCCCCCCGGGCTATTTTGCTGTTTCGTAAAGGCGCTGGCACAATTAAATAAAGAAGCGTAATGAAGTAAATCTCATTTGGCCACGAGAGCGGGCCGAGGCTATCAGCAGTTGTCGCAGCTCGGCGCTACAAATATTGATTGTGTGTCCTGGACTGTTGCAATAACAGATGGCATCTCAGTTGAAGACCAGGCTTTTCCTTAAACCACTTCCGTGTGCGTGTGCACGCTGGCCATCAAACACTCCTTCCGTGTATGTGTGTGCATCTGATCAGATTTATATCTCACTCATAAAGTAGATTTATATCTCAGAGCAAGTCAGCGGTTCTCCTTTGTCAGTTTGTCGTGATGCACCTCAGCATGGCGCAGTGCGATCAAATAACCTTCTAATGAAACATCCTGTTGATGCTGGCCAGGATGTGATGTGACGCAGTGTAAGGGTTGCTAGGCAGCCTTCCTCCAATATGTTCCATGTCATCCAGATATAGCGCTACACAATCAATACAAGTACTAATATTCCTGATTACACAACTGACTTTCTATTTGCTGTGAGAGATTATCCATGGGACATCACCAGGTGTTTTAGTTATGTCCATAGCTGCTTCTAAGAGAAATGTGACATTTCTTAACACAATTGTCTTACTAACACTAAAACAACATACGCAGCAACTGTGGTCCACAAACATTAATGTATAATACATAAACCAACAAACTACATGCTGGACACACACGTGCTACTCGTTAGGTTCCCAAAGTGGGCACGCGTACCACGCTTTTGTAATAGGGGCTACGTGAATACAAATGAAAAACAATTAGCGCCTAACACTAACAATTACGAGTGCACCTGAACGCCTCACGGCGCAAGGAGAACAGAGCAGAAAGGAGACAAAACATGAAGTTGTTTATTATTGCTCTGTGTGCGTCACATTAAGAAATACATAGCTTTGAAGAGGAGCTCAGAGTAGAGCCGCTGCTCCTTCACATCGAGAGGAGCCAGTTGAGGTGGCTCGGGCATCTAGTCCGGATGCCTCCCGGGCGCCTCCCTGGTGAGGTGTTTCGGGCATGCCCAGTCGGGAGAAGGCACCCGGGAAGACCTAGGACACGCTGGAGGGACTTTGTCTCACAGCTGGCCTGGGAACGCCTTGGTGTCCTCCTGATGGAGCTGAAAGAGGTTGCTGGGGACCGGGAAGCCTGGACTTTCATACAGAAGCTGCTGCCCCCGCGACCCGGACCCGGATAAGCGGTGGAAAATGGATGGATGGATAGGTTTGATGATTATTTAGTGCATTTGCAAGAGTGTTTATATTGCAGATTTTATTTATATTGGTGTTCCAATCCATATTGCTTTATCATGATTGTTAAAATATCCTCCTTAATTTGGTATGAAATTAATATGTAGCCATCGTGAGTGAACGAACAAAATAAATATGCTCAAATTCAAGCCAATCATATAGAAGGTTGCCATATGCAAGATGATTACTTATCTATTTTTCAGGGCTCTTTAATAAAATGTCACCGTGCAAAATACATATTTTAACCTGCACTCACTATAAATTAATTAACCAATTCATTGTGGTCACAATATCAAGTTAATTATTTGTGTGCAGGATTTAGTGTACATGGCTTCACGTGGAATGTCTGAAGGGGTACGCCACTTTAAAGAATTTGGGAACCACTGTACTAAGCTACACATTCAGTCACATAACATGACTGACAACACATCACATGCAATTACATTACTAATGGCCGCTTATCGCACTGCATAAGAAGAAAGGCGTTGATATCAACCCGACCTACGACTTGTCAGGTCATATTTTCCATTAATAATAATAATAATAATACCTTGCATTTTCTAAGCCAAAGTGATGTAACGTCATTCACGCACGTCTTTAAAATTAGGCCATGTTCATTTTGTGCATGAGCCGCCTCCTCATCCCCAAATCATCACCTGGTCGGTTTGTTTTGGTGCATCATGCCACTAGTTACATGACAGAGACAGCTGTCTCTGCAGGTGATGAGCCGCTCAGAGTGCATGGTTTTTGTAAGGCTGTGTTTAAAAAAATAATAATAATAAAAAAATTTACCTGCCTGCTGAGATAAGGTTCTTCTCAAACTTTAGCCAAGAGAAGAGTTGGATCCAATCTGATTTAACCTTGCTGCTTGGTACCACTTTGAATTTTGTGTGTATTTATATGCAGATGAGCGAAAGTTTTACTCTAGCTTGATTCACTTTGTATGGACTTATTTTAGGCCAAATGTGAATGTAAAGTTTGAAATACGTACTTGCACGTGTTCTCCTTTTTTATTTTTTCTACTCGCTCGATCTATTTTGAGGTGCATATGCGAGTTAAATGCTCGCACTGTACAGTACAGTAATACAACAGTCACTGCGTTTGCATGCATTAAAACAGACGGGTTACCGAGGTGGTACACTTTACAAGCACTCTCAACTACCATTGTTGGCCAAACACTAGGGGGACAGTTTTGGTGATTTCAGCATTCTCCTTTCAGTTTGTCCTAATTCATTTTGAAATATGGCAGTTTTTTTACTCGTCAAGTAAAGTTGGCTTCCTCTAGAAGAGGAATCTCAAACTCACCACCCCAAATTTGGGATCATGTTTTTTGGCCCCCCACTTGACACCAAACTTGGTGTAAGTACGACCTCGCACTGTCGGGAGGTGGGTAAGAGGCACTTTAGCGTTTTTATTTTTAAACACAGTAAGCCCGTCACACAGCATAATATGCATTATTTCCAAACAGCTTTTTATAAAACACATGCAGCAAAACCTGCTGGCAAGCTGGAACTGGGAGTCATACCGTCTCCTAGCATACCTTGCGACGCCTTTCCGTAAATTGTTGCTCAAAGTGCATGTTTAATGTTAACATAGTTGTTATCATCCACTAGTAGCAGTCGTTGCCCTGTCAGCCTGAATGTGCAGTTCTGATACGTCGACAAGCGCATTGCGTTTTCCGTCTGAGTGCGACTTCCTTTAAGCAGGCTGAAGTGCCTATGACATCTCTTGGGTGACTAAGAGTGCCACAATATTATCATTTGATGACTTATGGTCTACCCTAGCTGAGACTTGTGACAGCTTTTGTGTCAATGTTGGTGTAATCATGCGCCGTCCCTCCGGCTCTGTCTTCTCTTGTGAATTGACTGTTACAAGACTGACATGCGTAGCAATCCCACGCCGCTGATTGATCGGTGGAAAAGTGGAAAACATGCAAGATGAAGCCGGTTTCCAACCGTGTTGTCCACAAATCGAACCAGATTTAATTAAGGTGGTTACATGCATTTTAGGAAGCTCAATTCAAACCCAATGCATGCAATGATTGGTTTTCTTTGCGCATGTAACCATAGTGACCGTTCAGCGTTCGGTGGTAATTTCGAGTCTTGGGGCAAGAAAGGAACTGACGCCTATTTTCACAGCTTTCCCACTGATAACAAGAGGAAGAAGCGGGATTGCTGGTCTACATCCACCAGCAATCTCTGCCAAAAGAACCCGTGGCTGTGTTCTCACCTTTTTTCTCTCAAAGTGATGCTCACAGCTTGTAAAGACAAGACAGTCTCTGTAGCTACTTGACATAATTGCAGTGCAATATGGCGGCCTAAACAGTCAAACCCGTTTATGTCGACGTCCCTCGGACTGGCTGACCAACAGATAAGCGCTTATTGACATAACCAAAATAGACAAGCGGCCCAGCACGTATGTTGATATCGTCAACTGAATTATCCCAAAAGCTGAGCAACGACTTATCCAAGAGGTCATAAAAGACCCCACAACAACAGCCAAAGAATTGCAGGCCTCACTTGCCTCAGTTAAGGTCAGTGTTCATGACTCCACTACAAGAAAGACACAGCCCAAAAACAGCCTGCATAGTAGAGTTCCAAGACCAAAAACACTACTGAACAAAAAGAACATTAACGCTCTTCTCAATTTTCCCAGAAAACATCTTGATGTTTCCCAAGACCTTTGGGAAAATACTCCGTGGTCTGACGAAACAAAAGTTACATTTTTTGGAAAGTGTGTGTCCTGTTACATCTATCATAAAAGTAACGCTGCATTTCAGAAAAAGAACATCTTACCAACAGTAAACTATGGTGGTGGTAGAGTGATGGTCTGAGGCTGTTTTGCTGCTTCGGGACATGGAAGACTTGCTGTGATAAATGCAATCATGAATTCCACTGTCTACCAAAAAATTTTATGTCCGGCCATCTGTTGGTGACCTCAAGTTGAAAACAAATTTGGGACCTGCAGCAGGACAATGATCCAAAACACACCAGCAAGTGCACTTCTGAATGGCTGAAGAAAAACCAAATGAAGACTTTGGAGTGGCCTAATCCAAGTCCTGACCTGAATCCTATGAGATGCTGTGTCATGACCTTAAGGGGCATCTTCCTGCTGGAAAAGCCTCCAGTGTGACTGACTGAACAACAATTCTGCAAAGATGAGTGGGCCATAATTTCTCCACGGCTGTAGAGACTCGTTGCAACTTATGGGAAACTCTTGAATGCAGTTGCTGCTGCTAAGGGTGGCCTGACCAGTTAATAGCTTTAGGCTAAAATCACCTTTTCACACAAGGCCATGTAGCTTTGGATTTTTTTTCTCCCTTTAATAATAAAAAGTTTCATTTATTTGATGATCATTTACGTGTGATTAACATGCAAAATATAACAAATTAGGAACACCTTTTCAGGCATTCACAAGGCACAATCAAAGACCTAATATGTATTACTCTACACTGGTGTCAGTGATAGAACCCTCTGCAGTCCAGAAAACTCTCCCAGTGCTAATGTGTGAGTTTATAGTATGTCTTATTTATGTCTATTATGTCTTTTCTGTTTGTGTGTCTACTATATTGGGTAATACAAGTGTAAAGGAGACAGTGAGGGTATTTATTCCGTGTCTAGAGGCCTCTAATAATGTTGAAAATGGCATTTAAAAGGTTGTAAACAGGTTTTTCATGTGCTAACTATGAGAATATTATTTTATGTTATATAATATAAATCCTACTTTGTGGAAATTCACTTATCACAGTCAAGTCTGGAATCAATTACCTGCAACAAATGAGGGATTAGTGTACACATTTTGGTGTTTCTTACCATACAAGTCAGCACTGAGGGTTGACATATTTCATCTTTTTATTAAAAGGATTGAAGTGTCATGGATGCCAGCAGTGGTCTTTCTGCTGGGGCGCCGCCATAGCTGGAGTGTGTATCGATTTTTCCCTTCCAGCACGTGTGCTTTTGCGGCATCGCTGCCAGTTGTGCAGAGAGAGAATGTGTAAACAGCAGGTGACGATGGCGCGCCAGCCTCGGCTTTTGGGAGCGCTAATTGGCGGCCATTCATCCTCAGCCCGCCGTTCTTTTATGAATGCAGTTGTGGCTTCATGTCAGTTTTTTTTTTTTTTTTTTTTTTTACCTTCGCTGGAGACTTACTGGCCTTTCAGCCAACGAGCTGATTGATTTTACATGCTCGCTCAGGAGAGAGGGGTGGCGCCCACAAAACAACATAAGCCTGGGGAGGATGGTAGCCACGGCGAAGAATGGGGTGCGGTGAAATCTTCATGGTTTATCCGGGAGCTCCCAAATTGTTTATCAGACGTTTCATTTTAATTTTAGAGCTCATCTGTTGGTTTGTAGAAGAATGTTAGAAAACATCTGCTAGCGGCTGCTTCCAGGAGACCACAATTGGGCAACTGGGTGCAGGTTTGCTTCAGCTAAAAAATCGACCAATTCGCATGCAACAATACTCATTTACATAACTGTCAATGACACAAAACTTCAGCTAGAATGGAGATTTTTTTTTTAAGTCCAACTCGATTGTATGTGATTGGGTATAACAGAGCTTTTTGGTTTGTGTCATAGGAAATGTGCTACATTATCCCCTGTCAGTCATGATAGTCCCATTATAATGTGTAAAAAAAAAAAAAAAAACAATTATTGAAAAATTGGTGGCGGCCAGAGGATTTTACACCGTATTTACATTTGATTTATGGATATAATGAAAAAAAACTACATACACATTATTCATTCATTCATTCATTTTCTATACCGCTTATCCTGTTCAAGTGTATTCATTGTTCCTTATACAGCATTGGTAGTATGTATTTGTACGTTACAAGTAAATAAGTAAATAGAAAAGGTAGATCCCTGCCATTTTTTTGCGAATAGTGAAAACCTGTGACTAATACAGTAACTTAATGGCGTAACGATTTGCTTTGACAACGGTTCGATTCGTATCACGATTCGTGGTTGCCGATTCAATTCAAGGACATTATTGCTTCATTTAGAACAATAAGATACAAAACGATTCAGTAACTTTTTAGCCAAAATTTCAACCAGTCTGACTGTGACATAAACACCTGGATACTGGACAGTGCTAGCAAAGTTTCCTAGATTTCTGTGGATTTTTGTGAATCGGGTATAGAGGGCAGCATGCTGGTTCGAGCCAGTAACACCCCTTTACAACAGGGGTGTTACAGCGGCACAATCTAAAAATACAATTTAACAAAAAACTTGAAAGAAACGGCAAAACTTGCAAAATGAGCAGTAATTTGAGAAAAAATTATGAGAAAAAAAATGTAATCTAACCAAAAAAAGTTGTAATTTTTGGAAAATTAGGTTGCAGGAAAGGTAATAATATTAGGAAATTAAAGGCAAAACATAACAGAAATAAAGTTATAATTACAAGAAAAGTTGGGAAAAAAAGATCAGAAATTTAAAATAATTGCTGTAATTTTAGAAGAGTAGAAAGTCAAAATATTAAGAGAAAAAAATAAAAACATTTTCATTTTAGGCATGGCAATAAGGTTCTTCTTTTATTTTTTTAAATGTTATATTTTGAGAAACAAACAAAATAATATAATGTTGTAATTTTTGGAGTATTAGGTTGGGTGAAAAAATTACATAGGAATAAAGTTATAATATTATGATTAAACATATCAATTTGCTTTCTAATTTAGAATGTTTTGTGTAATGTGTTTTTGCTGACATTTTAAAGTAAAACATGACCGTAACCACAGTGTTAAAAATAACATTCAAAATATAAAACCTTCTCAGCACTTTAATCCATCCAATTTAGAGACTTATTTATTTATTCATTTTCTATGCCGCTTATCCTCATTCAGAGAGTTATTATATTCTAAAATTAAAAATGCACACTTTTAGTCGTAATCACTGTTAAAAAATAGGATATGGCTCTCACAGAAATACACTTGAAAATATGTGACTTTCACGGCTCTTTTAGCCCAAAAGGTTCACATGCCTTTCACACATTTTAAATTCTTTTTTACACTAAATAATGACAGGATGCAACATTTTATGGACAAAATGTGCATTAACACAAGATCACGTCTTGTCAATGCATCTCTCTGCAACAAATTGTTGAGTGACTGGGCTTGAGACAATCCCCTCTGCTGGAGTCATAGTGGCAGCGTCTTTGAACTCACCATAAAAAAACAGTAACAATTTCAAGGAGAGAAAAGAAATGGGATCTACTGCATACGTAAGTAAAAATGGGAATTACGAGATGCTATTAGTAGTGTCATCAGGGGTTGGATCTGCTTTTGCTGGCAAGTAAGCTTTCTGTTCTTGCTTTGCTGCTTTTCACGTTGTTTGATGTGAGTCCAATTAGCAAAGTAGCAAACAAGACCACGTTTGGGAAAAAATCGGCTGCTTTTTTTTTGTTGTTGTTTTTTTGCAAGTGGACTGTTAAAAGTGGGACAAACGAGAAAAGAGGAAAAAAAACAATTGAAGCTTTTCTATTTGCACAGTTTAAAGAAAGCGCGTCCTCTAAGAATAGTCTCCCTGGATCTGTAAGCCTTTTTTTTTCCCCTTCCTCACAAGAACACCTCAGGGACGCAGCAAATGAATAAATGCTTGTAAATAAAAATAGTTGCGTCTGAATATGTGCGGAGAGTGATTAAAAGAAGAACATATTGGTGTTTTCGAAACTCTATAGTTTAAGAGTGTTTTGAACATTTATATAACAACGGAAAACGTTTCAATGACTGTGATACAGTCTGTTCCACTTCTATGCTCTATAGGTGCGCCCCATCGGTGGTACGGGATTTTTAAAGGCGGAGGCCAGGCAAGAGCATCTTAATGAGATTCATGAAATATCTACATAGCCTGCCTGGGCCGGGTGGCTGACAGAGCCAAGACACAACCTCTGGCTTGGCTTCAAGACACAGTTTATCTAGCAACAGCCAGCTGTCTCACACACACACACACACGCATGCCTGCCGCAAGCCTCCAACGTTGAGCAGTATTTGTGATTATTTAGCACAGTGAAAATTGTTTTGGAAGATCCGCTAGTGAGGCTTTAATCCGGTTAAGTTCTCTTTGTTGACTTTTAATCTTTGCTCTTTGCTTGTGTGTGCGTGCACGAGGGTTCACGTGCACGTGTTTATTTATGTAAACGTGCGCGTCTTTTGTGCATTCAGCCTCTCATGGCCGCATGGCAGCATTCGGGGGTCCAAAGTACATCTTTACACTTCACAGCGTTTCGTGTTTTTCCCGATCAGCGTTCCGAGCAGTCGTAAATCCCCTCCGGTCAACGTCTGTGTCGGCCTTATGGTAACCACAGTAAGGTGACCCTGACTGTGTTTGCGTTTGGCTGGTGGCCTCGATGGATGTTTGTCGCTCTTGGTGCTCAACCTCAACGCTAACAGCGTTAATCGTTTATTTACATTAACCCCGCTGCTGCTTCTCAATGGGATGCGACTGATTTGCCATCAAAACTTGGGAAGCACGTTCAAGTTTTTTTTTTTTTTTTTTGGTCTATGGCACATTTAACACCAAAAAAACAGGCTAGAAAAAGAGCAAAAAGGTGTAATCTAACATCCTTACGATATGGTGATGATGATTATTATTATTAGGGATGTCGGATCTGTTGACCCATCAATATTATCGGCTCGATATTGACATAAAAATGTAATATTGGTCAAGTATAGGGTATTTTCCTGTAATGAAAAAAAAAGCTGTATATAGGCCAGGGATGGGCAAACTGCGGCCAGCGGGACACAATAGGCCCGCCAAGTGTCTTCATCTGGCCCACCTGGAATTTGAAAATGTCTTCTTTTTTTTTTAATTTTTAACATCGAAAGGCACCATGTGGGCATACAAACAAATATCTACACTCTATATCCATGTTACCAAAAACACCCAGATGCAAGGTATGCTGGGTAGCTGATGGTACTCTTTTTGCTGTGTTTGTTGTACTTTTGCTAGACTGCAAATATGTGATGGGGAGAAGTAAATAGAAGATAACGTAGTCTAGATATCCAATGTTTTATTGTTCATAGTTCATATTGTTGTTGCCACTGGACTACCCAGAATGCATTGCTGCCATTTGGAAATACCAGTTTTAAGTTACGTGTTATATTTAGCGCTTAGTTGTTTATCACACACGTGGCAGTAGTAGTTGATTTTTGTGATGTGTTTTCGTTTTGTTGACCGTGCGCAAGATAGTTGTTTGGTTTTATGCCGCTTATACTTACTGTAGACCATGGGTCTCTAACTCAACTTGCCTTTTGGGCTGCTGGAGGCTCAGTCTGCGTACATGTCACGCACACAATTTAAATTAAAACATTTTTTAAAAATCCAATCTTGTCAAACATTTTGTTGTTGTTTTTTTAACACAAAGAATAACCATGGACACTGGTGTAAAGACGATGTGTGCAAAACTACTACTAATATTTTCTAAATTATCAATTTTTTGCTTTTTGAAAAATTTTTCTCTGCTTGTATCAAACCCGGTGGATGTCACGCCCCTGAGAGCCATATACCCCACCGTAAATGGTAGGTTAATCAGCTCCGCACACACACACAGTGAAAAGTGCCATTCATATCAAACTCAAGGGCCGCACAACATTAAAGTTTAATATTAAGGTGGGGGCCACAAAATATCGTAAGCAAGCAAGCCCACTCCGCCAAATTTTTTAAAAGTTTTCTCAGCCCTGATTTACTGTAAGCGTATGGGTGTTTACCGGTGCGCAAATGATGACCTCATCAATTCGCGTCTGAAGTGTGTAAACAACCATGGGTGTCAAGTAACAAGCTCCCTCGCTCCTTCCATACATTCATTTTATATGACGCTTATCCTCACTAGGGTTGCGGATGCTCGCTCTGTACCCGACTAACGTTATGTCTGTGTTGTCTCCTTCGGAAATGAAACTTGCTGTTTGGAATGACAGCAAAGCGTCAGAACCAAGACTACTTCCAATTCCCAGGGTGAAAGCCATCACTCGGAAAATCATGGAGGAAAATCATGCAACTCTGGTGGTTGTCTGACTGAACAATTACAGACACCAAGTGGCCAATGTAGAGTACTACATTGCGAATTTGAAATTCTTAATTTGTCGAACAGTTTTCCTTCGCTTCATTGCAGTTTGAGTAGTGCGCCCTCACTGAATGGCGTTTTTTTTTTTTAAATTAATAAATGATGACTCTATGGTCTATTATTTTGAGAATCCAAATTTAAGGAGTACGGTAGTATTCTACACAGGTGTCTGTAACATTACATTGATGAAATAATCTTATTAATGTCTAGAATTGCTTTGTTTTAATTATTATGTCTACTATGTTGGGTGAGTACAGTATAAGGGTGTTACGTCTACAGGCCATTAATCATTTTAAAACCCGTATTTAGAAGGCCATGAACAGTTTTTATGGTGTAACTACGAAAACATTCCATTGATTAATATTGAATCCTACTTTGAGGAAATTCACTTATCGTTGTCGGTTCTGGACCCAATAAACGAGGGACGGCTATATTTGTGTTTTAGTTAATTTTGCCATTTTTATGCTTGACAATGCTTATCGTGAGCAAAAAATACGCAACATTTACTTCAATATGCATATGTTTTGATATATATTGGCGTTGTGCAAGTGTTGGAAACAAGAGCGTGCGCCACCATTGTTTTCAGACATAAACAGCACTCGTGAACAGCCGCTTGGGCCTTCTCTGTGGTGACTAATCGCGAAAAGGTTCCTTTTCCCCTTCGCCATTTGAGCGCTATTGTGCCGCGGAGGTAGCAGACACACACGAGAATGTACTTTTAAAGGGTGGAAGAGAAACCTTATCAATTATTTGTCCTCTGTCTCAGCGTGCCACGCACAGTGTTTGATGTTTGGGAGCCTGTTTGGCACGGCCGACATCTGAAAGCCTTCTTCGTTCTGCCCCAGTTCCTTCCCGCCACTCACATGAGGCGCAGCGGCGTGTTAAATCGGACGGCATGGCTGTTTTTCAACGTGAGCGTGGATAATGTATGAGCATTTACAGCGAGCAGGTCCACTGGAAGGAGAGGGGCCGGCGTCGTTCCAGGGTGGGGGGGCTCTCTGACAGATGTGTACAAACTGATGCATCATGGGAAACGTAAGATACAGTATACTGTACTGTATTTTGACACATTTTGGCTTCCAATCCAATCCGATATTTCTAATTGTTTCCAGTTTGATCCGGTCCGATTCTTGTTTGGGGTTTTTTTTGGTTACAAACATGTATTTGTGGAATTGAATATGGTTGTGAAAAAAGCTCCTCAAACCATGCACCAGAGTATTGCTGAATTTACTTTTTTATTACACAGCTTTGTTTGGTTTTTGTAACAAACAGAATCAGAGCTGCCTGCGAATGGACTCCACACCAGTTTTTCATTTATGCATTTTCCATTGTCTTGTCATTATTATCAGGAAATAACAGGAAATGTCAAGCACTGACCATTTTTTGATAACAACTCACTATAGACCTTGACATTGCACACTATTTAAAGGTAAAATATTAATGCAAAGGTGCAAAAAAAGTAATAATGAAGGGTTTGTGGGGAGCTTGTAGCCACGGGAGGATGACCCATGTCATTGTTTTCTGACAGAAAGATTAAAAACATTCAATCAGAACACAGTTGCACAAGAAATGTTACTACTTACATGACCATAGATTTACAGTGAAACTAGTTTTCTGCCACTGCGATTTGATGGGATGGGTGGCCATCGCTTGCTATCGCCGGGATAAATTCATTCAACAATAGCAAGATAGCAGGTATCCAAAACATTAAATTAAACAAATATAACTTACGGTAGTCCAGGCAGGTCTGATTTGTGCCTGGGTCTTCTACTGTGATGAGTGATAGAGTTTTGGGCTGTAAGTCTTCAGTTTGTTTATTTGTTCAAAAGTCCAAACAAACCCTGCGGCAGCCATCTCGCCTCTGTTGTCCTCCAATATTGGACGGGTTCTTGTCGCCGTTTGGAATTTCGTAGGTATTTTTTCGGATATCAAAATGGACAAGATTCAGCGTGTTGGTGCCCATGTTTGTGGAGCCCTTTCCAATGTTAGCGTTTGCAATGCAATGTAACAAAGATGGAGGTAATTCGCGGAGGTAAACCTGCCCACTTCGTTATGCAATCTGTTCACCCACTCGGCCCAGCAAGCCTTTGCAGCCAGAGATGGACCAAAAAATACCCCTTCATTTCCAATCAATTGTAGAACCATGACAGTGGAAGACCGAAGCTCTGAGAATCCGCTCCAAAGCACTCTCCAAATCATCTGCCATTATTATACTTTTAGGGTAGAACTAATCATGTGACATGGTTATAGATCAATTTGCGGTGTGATGTAGAATATATGACATTTATTAACAAACTCCCTTCAACGCAATATTAATTTACTGTTGGTCTCTAGTATAAACAACCAGTGGTTAGAGCGGCACTTCCCCTGTGAGCAGTCCGGGCACGTTGAGGGGTGAACTACCAGTGTAGCTACGGAGCCAATATCCAACGTGGAACTAACTTCACCACGGCACACGCAGAGATGTCTGCATGGTGGTGTTGCGTTTTCTTCTTCAAGTGGATATTACTAAATCAGAGAACAATAATTGGCAACACTGTGTAGGTGGGAAAAACTGACCCATTTACATCTTTAAGCACGTGTGGAATAGTTTTATCAACAATGTAGTGGCGGCAAGGCATAATATAGCGAGGTTTGAAGTGATGTGGGAGTTTACCATGTAACGCTGCGTCAAGTTTGGTCATAAGTTTGGTAATTCTGTGCCACCAAGGGAAACTGGTGCATGACAAGTGGTATTTGGACTTTAACAAAAACACACACGGCCGACATCACTCTTACTTGTTGCTTAAAGGCATCCACAATGCTAATGTGAAACGCGACAGCGTATTTCTTTCCTATTACTGTGTGTTCTAAAGAGAGAAAACGGGTCAGCATGAGGGAGCTAACAATGCATGTCATGGTACCTACCTATTTTGACAAAAAAGCCCTGATTTCACCTAGGCGGCACGAGGTAACTCTATTTCCGTCAACAACATGGCAGACTTTGTGACGACTACTTTTGGACAAAGTAAATGGAGTATGTGGGGAATGGTCAGGTAAGACTCCTCCTTACGTCTTTAGCACCAGTGCTAAATGTTGAATAGTAAACTCAATATAGGGTTGAGACTAGCTAGGTGTTACTTTGGCAAAAAAAAATATGATTGTTATGTTAGCGTTTTTTTGTTTTTAGGGCTTTATTGTCCAAATAGGTGTGTCCCAGGACGTGCATTGCTCGTTTTTAGCTAATAGCTGTGATAACCATTATGTTTATTGGATTGGGACTCGTGTTTTGTTTGCTTTCGCTTTGAAGGCGGATGCTTTCCTGCAATCAAAAGCACATATAAAAAATAACACAATGACAAAATCACGGCAAATATTATTGATCATAACTTTGGGTTTACTCGGCCAGTTTTTGCCATTTAAGACTTGTTTGCGGTTTGAACTACACTTTCACCGCAGGTTGAAAGGGAGCGCCACTTCTGATTCACTGATAAGTGACAATTCTAATTCATATTCATTGTGTTGAAAATGGAAAATACTCACAGGCAAGTATGAGTATTAGCAAAAGTGTTTAGTAATGTTAGAGGGAAATAATAAAAATTTAAAATTTAATAATAAAAATTACAAGTGTAACAGGTAAATACAATAAGAAAGACATAAAATAAATATTACAAAATTTTGACGGAGCTGTAGCTTTCGTTTGTGTGTAATATGGAAATCAAACAAACTCTACAAAGTGATGAGAATAAACCCATTTAATCTTCCGTCGGCCAACAAAGACCCGAATCGCTGCTGCCGCTGCCCGTCAAATGCAAGATCAGAGCCCGTCACCGCTAAAGCGTCGGCACTCGCCACTGACAGCTTTGTTCTGCCTGAGAGCGTTGTGTCTGCTCACATCAAGCTGCAAATGATTTACGCTTAATTGCACTCAGTCGCAGCGCCGCACTCGTGTGCCCGACTTTGACGAGATGACTTGTTTGTTTTTTTTTAGCACCCCCTTTTTCCAACACGCTGTAGGTGTCATACATCTCTCTGTCAATTGCATGCCAAAGCAACAGGTGGCGCTATTTAAGTGTATCATTTTAAACAATTAGAAGCTTGAAGAAAGTCGTAAAAGCAAACAACGACAAATTGAGGGAGAATGACTACAAATCATACGTATTGACTGTGTAATAAAAGCTGTTTATGATTGTTCAATTTAAATAAACCAAAGCAGACAGATTTGTTTTGCACACAAATGTACCTACATTTACATTTTTTGTCAAATTTGTGTGCTGACAGAACACATACAGTAGTTTGTTTGTTTTTTTGTTTTAATAATAGCAGTCCAATGTGACTAACCAGATGAAGTACTGTTACTAGTATATTTGTATTGCTACATAGCAAACAAGTTACCAGTAGGTGCAGTAGATTCTCAGAAAACAAGACCCAGCATTCATGATAAACGCGCTCCTAAGGCTGTCCAATTGGGCTATTAGTTGAAAGGGGTGTGTTAAAAAAAATTGCAGTGTGGCATTCGATCAGTTAATTAGTGATCAATTTTGTGAAAAAAAACAGGTGTGAATCAGGTGGCCCCTATTTAAGGATGAACGAATGATCAATGATCAGCTCCAGGATGCTCAAAGACAGTCTGGAGTTACCTGTAAGTACTGTGACAGTTAGACGTCTGTGTGAAGCTAATATATTTACAAGAAGTCCCTCTTGTATGTGCAGAAGAGGTTAAAATTTGCCAAAGAACACATCAACTGGCCTAAAGACAAATGGAGGAACATTTTGTGGACTGATGAGAGTAAAATTGTTATATTTTTTGGTCCAAGGGCCACAGACAGTTTGTGAGACGACCCCCACACTATGAATTAAAGCCACAGTACACAGTGAAGACAGTGAAGCATCATGATATGGGCATGTTTCTCCTACTATGGTGCTGGGCCTATTTATTGCATAGCAGGGATCATGGATCGTTTGCATATGTCAAAATACTTAAATAGGTCATGTTGCCTTATGCTGAAGAGGACATGCCCTTGAAAGACAATCACCCCAAACACACTAGTAAACCAGCAACATCTTGTTATTTTGTTATGTTATGGAGTGTCCAGCCCAATCCCCGAACCTTAATCCAATGGAGAATTTGTGGGGTGACATCAAAAATGCTGTTTGTGAAGCAAAACCAAGAAATGTTGATGAATTGTGGAATGTTGTTAAAGAATGTTGGAGTGGAATAACAGCTGAAAGGTGCCACAAGTTGGTTGAGTCAATTCCACACAGATGTGAAGCAGTTATAAAAACTAAATATTACTTTAGTCATTCACAGGATTGCCAAATCTTAAAAACAAGAACGTTTGCACAAAATAGTTTTCAGTTTTTTTTAAGTCAACGGCAGACACTGCTATTTTTTTTAACACACCTCGTTCAACTACTTGCCCAATTGCACAGCCTTAAGAGCGTGCATATCATGAATGCTAAATCTTGTCTGTTTTCTGAGAATCTACTGCACCTACTGTTAACTTGTGGGACATGCAGTAATAAAAATATACAGTGATTCATATGGTTAGTCACAGTGAATTGCTATTATTTTGAACACTACCGTAAAAAAAAAGTTCAAGTTGGATCTCTGCTTGTCTGTGACTTGGCTTTGCTCCACCCCCTCCTCCAGGTTTTGGAAAAATTGCCTGGGTAGTTCCTGCCTAATCCCCCTGACAGATGGGCACTCTGAGAGCAGACCGCCGCTAAATCCACTCGAGAAAATTCAGTTTTTGCGCAAATGAAAAACATCCCCTACAGCAAAGTCCTTTGTGTGTGCAGAAGCTCCGCCTCCTGCAATAACAGCTCTGTCGTTTTTACGCCATTGTTATGTTTCCTTATGTGAATTTTCCAAAGCCTTAAAATTTCTTTAAATTCTGTCTTCCGCAGTGAACTTCCAGGACTGCGGCGGAAAGGTTTGGCTCGACGCCGACGACACGTCTGAGCTCTACGTGAGCCAGGAGGGCGTGGTCTACACGCTGGGTCACGTGAGGACCGGAGAGACGGTGGCCGTGATCCATGCTCGAGACCTGCAGACCAAACAGACCTGGAAGGCCCGAGTGCGCCTTGTTGTCCGTCCAGACGTGGATGGACCAGGACAGGTAAGGTCGTACTGGGGAGGAGGCCAGTGTTCAGCATTTGCCTCCAAAGGCCGCAGCATAGAAATATAAAATCCCAGCTTTCCCGGCTCAGCAGGCGCGGCAGTTTGGCTGACTGTTGATTGCATAAACAATGCGAGTCAAACAGCCCATCTGTCAGTTTGTGTCGTGTGTAATAGCGATAATAAGCGCGCGTTTAGACGCCACGCCCGCCTTTGATTGGCCGCTCATGTGAACGCGGCTCAGAAACAGCCATATGCCGTGGTCGGCCAGAGGAAGCCAAAAATGGCTCATGAGGGGAAGCGTGTCATGCACGCCGCCATGACCAGCAAAACGTGGAGTGAATGATGAGCCTGGACAGAGAAGAACGTGTGAGTGCGAGGCTACTGGCACTTGTCCATCCATCCATTCAGTTTCGTCCGCTTGTCCGGGTCGCGGGGGCAGCAGCTTCAGTAGGGAAGTCCAGACCTCCTGGTCCCCAGCGACCTCTTCCAGCTCCATCGGGAGGACACCAAGGCGTTCCCAGGCCAGCTGTGAGACATAGTCCCTCCAGCGTGTCCTAGGTCTTCCCGAGGGCCTTCTCCCGACTGGGCATGCCCGAAACACCTCACCAGGGAGGCGCCCGGGAGGCATCCGGACTAGATGCCCGAGCCACCTCAACTGGCTCCTCTCGATGTTAAGGAGCAGCGGCTCTACTCTGAGCTCCTCCCGGATGGCCGAGCTCCTCACCCTATCTCTCAGGGTGAGTCCAGCCACCCTACGAAGGAAACTCATTTCCGCCGCTTGTATCCGCGTCAGAAGACCCCTATGAAAAAACACAAGAGTGACCGCACCTCGCCCGGACGTGGGATACCGGGGCCTCACCCTGGAGCCAGGCCTGGGGGAGGGGCTCGCAGGCGAACGCCTGGTGGCCAGGTCTTCACCCGTGGGACCTGGCCGGGCCTAGCCCAAAGAAGCCACACGGGAACTCCCCCCCGCAGACCCACCACCTGCAGGGGCAAGCATAAGGGTCCGGCGCTTTGTGATTTGGGCAGTGGTCGTGGGCGGGTGTCCGGGCGACCTGGTCTTCCGTGGCACTTGTCAGTCTGACAAATATTATGTTCTCACAATGGTGTCCAAAGTGCGGCCTTGGGACCATTTGCGGCACGAGCCACATTTTGAAAATATAACAAAGAAACTAAAAATATCCCAAAAATGGCAATCAGTAATCAGTATAATCAGTAATCAGTATTATTATTATCATTAATATCATGGTTGTTAATAAGGAGAAACGTTTTACGAGATTGAAAATAGACATTTTTAGTAGCATACAGATGAAATATTCAAATTTAATAATTATAATATTAGAAAAATGACTTTTTATATGGTAATATTATAAGAAACAAACAAAACAATGAGTAAAGTGGTCGTTTTTGGAAAATTAACTTGCTGAAAAAGATGATAATTGTGTCCTAATGTTCTGGGAAGAAAATCAAAGTTACAAGAAGAAAAGTTATACAAAATTATAAATTTTAAAAAAATTATTTTTTTGAGAATAAAGTAATGTTAACAGAAAAATGTTGCAAAAAAATCAAATTTTTACGACAAATGTCTTGTAATAACTGCTACTTATCACAAGGTCTTGTCATTTTAGTAGCAGTGAAGTTGAAATAGTAAAAAAAAAAAATGCTGTTTTTTTAAGTAGTCGTTATTCATTCAGTCATTTTCTATACCGCGTATCCTCATCAGGGTCGCGGGTACGCTGGAGCCTATCCCAGCTGACTTTGGGCGAGAGGCGGGGTACACCCTGGACTGGTCGCCAGTCAATCACAGGGCACATATAGACTAAATAGTCGTTATATGAGAAATAAAGCCAGAAAAATAGAATTGCAATTCTTGGAAAACACGTTGCGGTATGGGAATAAAGTCAAAATATTTTGGGAATAAAGACTAAATATTATGGGAATAAAAGTAACCAAAATTTACAATACTTATTTAAAAAGAAAGTTGACATATTTTGACAATTTAACAGGAAAAAATAAATAGCAATGACCGAAACTGATATTAATAGGCTTTTTTACCTGCATCACAAAGCGCAGGTAGATTTTTTTTTAAACAATATCTTACTTCTTAGCATGTCTACAATTGTTGCTTTACATCAAACCATCTGTAAAAGTGAGTAAAGGTACACATTTTGTATTGGATTTTATTAAGTGGGTAGTGAGTGTATAAAATTGGCCGCAATGCAAAATGAAGTGGGTTTTTTAGGGCTGTCAAATGATTAAAAAATTTAATCAGATTAATCAAAGCTTTCCATCCAGCTATCCTTTTTGTTTGCCACTTATCTTCATTATAGTCGCAGGGGTATGCAGGGGCCTATCACAGCTGACTTTGGGTAAGATGCGGGGTACACCCCGGACTGGCTGCCAGTCATTCGCAGTAATCAGTTTTCTAATTCATCACGATTAATCACAATTTGCACTTGTCTAAAATATGCACATTTATAATGTATTTTATTAAAAGAAATATACTGTATATAGAATGACGCGTGTGCGTTAATTATGGCAAAAAAGATTAACACAATTAATTAAATCATTTAGTTACCGCCGTTAACGTGCTATTTTTGACAACCCTACATTTTTAATATAATTTTTGTCAGCGTCATGTTTGTGTTAAGGCTCTTGCACGACTATTTCTCTTGAAATGTGATTTTCCATGCTACCCAACAAATGATTTTTCCTTTTTATTGTATTTTTTATTATGGTTTTTATGAAGGTTTATTCCCATAACAGCATTTAAGTCAGTGAATGGCGCCTGAGAATGTCCACTCGGGCCACTCAGGTCAGGAGAGAGAGTGGATGGATCTTTTTTTTGTCTTTTACGAGCCAGGGCGAAGCCTGCAGCGACGCTCCTCGGTGACCCATCGTGATGGGGCCGTGCACACACACACACGCACACACACACACTGTGACAGGTGGTGGCCATTTATCAGAAGGACGGTAATGAGAGCATTAATCCAAGCCGGTGCAATGAGATCAGAAATACATTGAGTCACTGAGCCATCTCAGCACTGTGCCTGCCAGCCTCGTCACGCGTGTGTGTGTGTGTGTGCGTGTGTGTGTGTCTGTACATGACGCTTGTTTACTGTCTCTGCAGGTGAAGCCCAGTGATGCAACAATGACTCAGCGGGAACCAGAGATCTTGTTTCCATGGCGCAGCGTGGTTGTCGGGAGCAATGGCGGGCTGAGGCGAGTGAAGAGGGACTGGGTCATTCCGCCCATCAACGTCCCCGAGAACTCGCGCGGACAGTTCCCCGAGGACCTTGTCAGAGTAAGACGCACACACAGCAACCCAGTCCTTCTGAAGCTCTGAGGAGAGTCGACTAGCTGTGGTTTCAGTGCTACACTACAAACAAAAGTATTGGGACAGCCAAAAGATCCCACAAGTGAAGAAAATGTGGAGTTTTTGCAGCTTCCACTATTCTGGGAAGACCTTCGACAAGGTCTTGTCTACTTTTAAGGTCATTGATGTTGGACTAGTTCTCGTTCTTCTGCAGCGAACTCCACCAAGCGTGCTTTTATGGACCTCGCTTAGTGCAATGGGAACAGAAAGTTGGAGATACTTTTCCCTCACCAAATGCCCACGGTAGTCATAACATCCTGAATTAAAACAGAGGTAATGTGTGTAAGCTAGTTAAAAATTCTCATTAGGACTATCACACTGCAAAAAAATAGCGCTGCTGTTTTAAAGACGGTCTGCTAAAACACTAGTCAAAGATCCTCCATATGACTGGAGTGCTCTGCTGCTTTTTAAAGGCATAATCAGCTGAGATAAGCTCCAGCATACCCGCGACCCTAATTAGGATAAGCGGCATACAAAATGGATGGATGGATATTGCCAAAAACGCTAGTCAAAGATCCTCTATATGACAGGAGTACTCTGGTGTTTTTAGGAAATTGAAACAGCTGGTCAAAGATCCTGTATTTGAAAAGCAAGAATTGCTGGTCAAAGATGCTCTATATGACAGGAGTGCTCTGGTAATTTTAAAGGCATACTGCAGAAAGCGCTATTCAAAGATCCTCTATTTGACGAGCGCTCTACTGGTTTTAAGGACATAATGCAAAAACAGCTGGACAAAGATTCTTTATGTGACCCCCAGGGTGCGGCAATTGTCATAAGAGGTACGTGAATTTAAAAAAAACAATTAGTGCCTGAATGCCTCACGGCGCAAGGAGAATAGAGCAGCAAGGAGACAGAGCATGAAGTTGTTCACTGGTCTTACCATATGAACAAATAGGTAAGTTTGATGATTATTTTGTGCTTTGAAGTGTTTCATTTTTAATGTCAGTGTTCCAATATCCGCACAGAGTGGGATTTCCCCCGAAAGTGAAGATGTACTTACTCTAGGTACCTTTACTAAGTATTTTTGTACTTTGCTTTACGTATATTAGGGATGTCTGACAATATGGGCTCACTGATATTATTGGCTCGATGTTGGCATAAAAATGTGATATCAGTCAATATTGGTATCATTTTTACCCCATAATGAATACCCACATACAGTAGCTAGGACTCGATCGCCCACCGATCAGTATCAGCCGATTTCCAGTGTCTAGGACTATCGCAGCCCACAGCGATCATATGGTGCAGTGTAATATCTTGACCTGACTAACATCTTTGTCAGCGTCTTCCAATTACCCCCCCCCCCCCCCCAAAAAAAAAAAAAAAAACAAGTTTCACATGGCAGACATGTTTGTTATGATTTGCCAACACATGCCACGGATACTTTCTTATGCAAGTAACACATTAAACGAGACAATTGACGGCCTATAGTGAGTTTTCAACGCTCACGGTGTGATTATCATGTGGCTAACAGTCGTGCGTATGTTTGACAGTCACAAAGCTAATAACCCCAAAAATAATCACATTCATCAGACGAGATGAGCAGCCTTTCACAGCAGTGGAAGACACCAAGTGCTTTTTCACGTACCTGGAGGTTCCACGAACGGACTCTTTTATCTAAAGTCTCCCTAAAGAAGACGTCTCATCCATTACAAGAATCATTTAGGCTTTTGCGTTGGTAGTATGTACAGTGGAACCGCCATCCATCCAGTTTCTATGCCGCTTATCCTCTTTAAGGGTCATGGGTTTTGTTGGAGCCTATCCCAGCTGCCTTGGGGCGGGAGGCGGGGTACACCCTGGACTGATCGCCAGTCAATCGCAGGGCAGACAAACAAGCATTCACACTCACATTCACACTCTAATGGACAATTTAGAGTCGCTAATTAACCTAACATGCATGTTTTTGGAATGTGGGAGGAAACCCGAGTACCCGGAGAAAACCCACGCACGCACGCACGGGGAGAACATGCAAACTCCAGACAGAGATGCCCAACGGAACCTCAAGATGCGAAATTAATTTGTTACGGAGGGCCTTTCATATTTTGGAATTTTTGTACTACAAGACAAGATTTACCCTGTAAATGGCGTAATTCTTTCCATCCTCCCAAAAAAGTCGTATAAAGTGTAAATATTGTACCCACCCGAAAGAAATGTGTTCGTTAATGACAACTTAATCATTTTTATTGAAGTCATGAATGTAAAAAAAAAAAAACAATGAGAAAATAATAAAAATCAAAGAAAAATAATAATAAATGGTGTTATGAATAATAAGTTTACGTACAACAACTTTATTTAAATGAATACAGCATTACATGAGTGGGGCGATACATTGCTTCAGGTCAAATGTCTGAAGGCCACTGTAAAATGTTTGGGAACCACTGCTCCACATGACAAGTTCTGTTTTTAAAGACATATTGCAGAAAACACTGGTCAAAGATCCTCTATATGACAAGCACGCACTGCTGTTTTTAAAAAACATACTGACATAGCAGATGTACTGCCTGCTGGGAAAAGCGTCAAAGTAGAGCCGTGGGGAGGTTAGTCGGTACCATGCAGTGGAAAATCGGCCTAACGGGTTCGAATCCAAAACCTGATTTATTAAGAGGCGTGTCCTGATTGGTTCATCCACAATCCCAAAGCAACAGAATGCAGTTTGAAATCCAAATAAAGGCAATGGTCAGCTTGTGAAAGCCTCCCTCGCATCATTAACAGCGCAGATGATCTGATGTGCTCTGACAGCAGTCCAGCAGCTTGCAGCGAGAAAAAAAAAAAAAAAAAACGCGGTACGATTAACCCTCGCTCTCGACGGACATGGTGCGAGGCCGCACGCCGGCTTGTCGGCGAGGTGTACGCTTTCAATATTAATCCCAACCTGACGGGAGAGCTGGCGTGATGAAATATCTCCCTCCTGTTTCATATGTCTGCACGCCCAACACGGCGCTGCTGGCTGCGGGCTTGGTGGGAACATAAGGGCAGCTAACTGTTGCCGTGGCAACTCTTTGGCAGGAGGCCAACAGGAAGTTGCGGGGTTGTTGCGGAGCTGCAGCCTGTCAACTCTTGTTAATGTTGGCTAATTAGAAGAACTTTTGGAATGAGATCAGGTTACTATTGTAACTTTAATGTCAATGGATATACTGTATTATTTGTATGAAGTGATATTTTATGGTGGCGCCTTGGTTAGTGTTTGGTCCGACTCAAACTGAAACATACTCTAACTCTGGCGTGTCCAAACTTTTTCCAGCGCGGGCCACACACTGACAAAGTAAAAGATGCAAGGGCCACTTGATAATTTCTACATGTGCTAAAAATGATGCATCTCAGTTATGTGATACAGGTGATTCTTTCCCATTTTGTAATTATTTTTTTAATGTTCTGAGGCATCCGGATAAGATGCCCGAGCCACCTCAACTGGCTCTTCTCGATGTGAAGGAGCAGCGGCTCTACTCTGAGCTCCTCCCGGATGGCCGAGCTCCTCACCCTATCTCTTAGGGTGAGTCCAGCCACCCTACGAAGGAAACTCATTTCCGCCGCTTGTATCTGCGATCTCGTTCTTTCGGTCATGATCCATAACTCATGACCATAGGTGAGGGTGGGAACGTATATCGATCGGTAAACAGAGAGCTTTGCCTTCCGGCTCAGCTCTCTCTTCACCACGACGGTCCGGTACAGCGACCGCATTACTGCAGATGCTGCACCGATCCGTCTGTCGATCTCACACTCCAACCGTCCCTCACTCGTGAACAAGACCCCGAGATACTTGAACTCCTCCACCTGAGGCAAGACCTCACTCCCAACCCGAAGGGTACAGTCCACCCGTTTCCGACTGAGAACCATGGCCTCGGATTTGGAGGTAATGAGTCTCATCCCAGAAGCTTCACACTGTTATTTTTCCTCATAATATTACATAATTTATATATATATACACCGTATTTTCTGTACTATAGAGCGCACCTGTAAATAAGCCGCATCCGCTATATTTAAAAAAAAAAAAATTTATATATATATATACAAGCCGCACCAGGCTATAAGCCACAGAAATCTATTTTTAAAAAGAAATATTTACTCCATGTACAGAACAATTTCGTACTGTTAAATGTACATGTATGTACCTGAACAGATTCTTTCCAAACAGTGCCTTTTAACGCGGCAGCCGATTAAAAGGTAACAGATAACCAGTATTTATTTATCCTCATTTCTTCTGTGTTTGAAACCACAAGTCACTTTAGTCATCTTGGCTGAAACCCATGAAGTCATCTTCTTCATTGTCGGAGTTGAACAAACTCAAAAGCGCTTTGTCACATCTGTCTCCTCAGTCTCGCTCTCCGTGTCACTGTCACTCTCCGGTGAAGTTGGTTCTGAAGGTGCGCCGCTCTCCTCGCGTAGCAGTCCAGCCTTTCGGAACTCGTTGGTTCAGGCCACCTGCTTTTAAGTCTTCTGAAAGCTTTTTTCGACTTTTGGCATTGCATGAGCTCTTCACGCTCCCGCCTCCAACGTCTTATCATAGAGTCGTTGACGCTAAGCTTGCGTGCCGCAGCGCTGTTTCCTTCGTAGATAGCAAGCTCGATGGCCTTCAACTTAAAACTTGCATCATACGAGCTTCTTCCTGTGGTTTCCATGATGAAGGGGCGAGGATTTGAAAATAATTACCAGTTAGTAATTTGTCGTGCGTATTCTATCTACTTTTTATCTGCTCTTTCTGCTATTCTTCTTTGCATTGATTTATATGTCTTATCTTATTTTGGATTCTACTTCCGCCGCCTAGCGGTGGAAGAAAAATCCACAGAATAGCCGCACTTTTGTATAAGCCACATGGTTCAAAACCTAGGAAAAAAGTAGCAGCTTATAGTCCAGAAAATACGGTGTGTGTGTGTGTGCGTGTGTGTGTGTGTGTGCGTGTGCGTGTGCGTGTGTGTGTGTGTGTGTGTACAATTCATTTGTTCTGGACATCCAAAAATGTGAACGCAAAACACTTTTTTATAGTTTTACATAAAGATGTCCCAATCCGATCAGCTGTATTTTGAAAATCGGATAAGATTGGCTTCCGCCTCGAGATCGGGCTGATCATGTGTCATATTTCTGGGCCACATTCCAACATGGTAGTTGCACCTCAAAGCTGGTTGCCACTCGACTCCCACCACCCAGATGAAGGAGAAAACGCAATACCACCATGCAGACATACCCACGGGGTATTGTGGTGAAGTTAGTTTTCCTGTATATTCGGCTCCGTAATTACAGCGGTAGATTCCCCTCACTGTGCCCGGACTCCTCTGTCATGGTGCCGGGAGCTCGCATGGGAAGTGCCACTCTAACCGCTGGTTGTTACTAGGGACCGTCCATAAAATAATATTGCGTTAATTACAGTCATATGTTCTAAATCACACCACAAATTGATGTATAATCATGTCAACCGATTAGTACAAGTGTTGTAATGTTGGCTCAATAATTCCACGTCAGGACTGCTGTAATTCAGTTGGCTGTTTATTTGCAAGTAGACAAAGAGCACTCACATTTCTTCCCACATGTACAGTCCAAAGACACGTCCTATTTTTCTTATTCTGTACTGGAATTCAATAGTGATTCTTGGCCCCGTTGTGGGTTATTTTGCAGCCGTGATCTCTGAGAAAAGCAGGGACTTACGGCGTAATGTGTTATTTAGCAAAGAACTACAGAAGAGTCTACAATTGCTTGCAAATGGTGTTTGTTGCCTTTTGTCGTTTGGTTCCCTGATCCGGAGCAGAGGCAGGCCTTCTGAACACCCAAGAAATCCCAAAATCTTCTATATCACCCGTATGTCCTTCTGAACACAGATCCGATCGGACCGGGATAAGAACTGGATGCTGCGTTACAGCGTGACAGGCCCCGGCGCCGACCAGCCACCGACCGGCATCTTCATCATAAACCCCATCTCCGGTCAGCTGTCAGTCACCAAGCCTCTGGACAGGGAACACATCCCCAACTTCCATGTAAGTTCTACATGCTCTGTCACCTGGAAGCTGACTTTGAAATGTTTAACAAAGCCAGGATACATTCTCTCTCATGCATGGAGGTGAAGAAGGGGTTCTCTTAAAAACCGTCTACCGCAGTCACCCGCCCCTCCGAGAGCCGGGCGTAACCTTTTGATCTGAAGGAACGCCAGCGCAGAGTCGCACCGGGGAGCGCGAATCAGGAGTCGCAGCAGGGTGATTTGCATTTAAGCCGTCTGATGAATATTCATCCCGCTGGATGTAGTTATTAGAACTCTGAGCCGAGATGGGTCGACATGTTTATTCATGAGGGAGGCTTTGGCCCAGCGCGCTTTAAACGAATTACTGGCTGAGGGTCGAAGGCCGGCCAGTAGCTTTATTCATCATATTTGGCCCTTTTATGCAAAACACATTCATCTTGCTCCGGTGCTGCGGCGACAACAAGGCAGGGAAAGGCGCGGCAGCCAATTGGCTCCCTGCTCGGAGTCACGCGGTTCTCATCTGTCTTTTACTTTCATCTTCCTACGGACCGATATGCACAATTATGTCAAAAAAGTGCATTTGTGACTTTGCAAATTCTCAGTAGAGTCCAGTATTTACTTCTATTTGTAAAACTGTAGTGGGTGGATGCCAACTGCACTAATCCTGACTACATTTTGTTATATTTTGCACTAAAATGTGCTAGAGGTGCATATAGCACACCTGCCTTGGCAGTGGCATCTGTGGAAGATGATAGCACTAACTAGGTGTCTCATGTGGTGTCCATTTTGATAAAAAGGTATATGTAGAACTTCATATACAGTGGAACCTCAAGATACTAAATTAATTTGTTCCGGAGGGGCTTTCATGTCTTGGAATTTTTGTAATACGAGACAAGATTTACCCAATAAATGTTGGGGGTTTTTTTCAAATGCGACCCAGCCTACCTTGACACTGCAGGGTAGGACTCCCGATGGAGATTTTTTGCTTAAAATGTGATTTTGTTATGTGGTGGTTCACATTACCAAACAAATGCGACTTGTTATGTGAACGCATGACATGCATGCGCAAAAAGCACGACATCCCTTGCATTTGTGTATTTACGGTGTTAAGAGCTATTATGGGAGATAACATTTCGGAATTGATCCACACATTACTAGCATGCTCTCCTTAGCACGTTTGTGGCAATTTCAAGGATTTTGTGCAACGGGAGAACCAAATGATTCCGTGTGGAAGATGTAGAAGAAAGACGGCAAGAATTTTGGTGTGAAAGTTTGTGTGGAACAACTTGCTGCCATGTCTGTTCCAAGGTGTGTGTGGGTGCAGTGGTGAGACATTGTCGAGAGCTTCACTAACACCTTGTAAAAAATAATTTTCAAATGAGAAGAACTTTTGCCTACATGGGTGAGTACATTTATCCAAATCTTGGACGATAAACTACGCCTTTCCATGACTGCCTACCTTTAAAGTCTCGGTAAGCACGGCAAAACACGGCTTTCTATGACAAATATGTCGGATATACACAACCTGAGCGTTCATACTGCAGTCGCATCGCATACATATCCAATTTATATCCACATACGAATGAGACTTGAGTCGTATTTGAAAAAATGGCAGTTGTGCTGTTTACAGTGACATGAAAAATCAGATCCAGGTCACATGTGAGCAAATAAATCGGAATTGACCTGCAGCGTGAACTTAGCCTCGGGCCTCATTGGTATGTGGATATAAATGGGATATGCATGCGATGCGACTGCAGTATGAACGCTCAGGTTGCATACATCCGACATATACATCATGGAAAGGCGTGTTTGCCATGCTTACCGAGACTTTGAAGCAGGGGTCTCAAACTCAATTTACCTTTGGGCTCGCATGCGCTCATGCACAATTAAAAATATTATTTATTTTTTAAATCCAATCTTCTGAAACGTTTTTTTAAACACAAAATAAGATAGACAAGGACACTGGTGTAAACAAGTTGTGTGCAAAACTATTACTAAAATTCTCATTCAATCAACAAACAAACACAAAATAAAAGATACAAGAAGCCTTGGTGTAAACAACTTGTGTAACTTTCCTCGGGCACATCCTGTCTTTGGTAGTCAATTTGTATGGAACATACTGTACTGTTAACTGTTTTCTCTACAAAAGTACAAATATAACAATCAACAAATACATAAACAAATAAAGAACTAATAACTATTTAAATCAGTAATACATTTCAGTTTTCAGTTCAATTGTACAGTTATTTAACTTCAGTCAATGTTTTTTTGAAAATGGCTTATTTTGCCTACTTTTTACTCCTAGGGACCTGGCAGCGCTTCCTCTCACATTTGTTTAGAAAAAGACATGTTTGGGTGTGTGGAATACACTGTATTTTTATCCACTTGGCGTGTCATGTTTAGCTGATGCACGGACAACGGTGCAGCCCTATAAATGGCCCTGACATCGATTCCACTCCCACACCCCGCCGCGAGATTTAAAATAAATAAATAAATAAAAAAGCAAGGAATCCATGCGATTTGCACTCTGAACCAGACCAGACCACAACCAGACGGCACACGCCGTGCGCCGCAAACCCCGTCTACTGTGATGCAATCCAAGTGCTTTTTCTTTTTTCCATTTAACATGAGAGCAGATGGAGGCTCTCTAACATGTGGCGACTAAGTTCCTCCAGTCCCTCCTGCTACATGTTATTCTCTGGCAGGCCAGGTGCTACAGTATGGAGTTGTAAAACAGGCAGTCCCATTATAATGGGTTTAAGAGGTAGGGCCAAATCTAATTTGTGGCGGTCCAAATTGAACCTACTGTTACATTTCACACGTCCTCCTCAATTTATGCATCAAATTTACAGTGTGAAGTGTGTTTGTGTGTGCACAGTTGCGGGCCCACGCCGTGGACCTGAACGGCAACCAGGTGGAGACCCCCGTGGAAATTCATATCAATGTCATCGACCAGAACGACAACAGGCCCGAGTTCACGCACACCGTCTTCAACGGCTCCGTGCCAGAGGGCTCCAAGCCGGGTAAGGACGCGCACGCCCACGCGCACGCTCTCACACCGAGTTAACTTAGCTGTGTGGTCCGCGCCTCCCCACAGGGACCTTTGTGATGACGGTGACGGCCGTGGACAAGGATGATCCAAAGACGGCCAACGGGATGCTGCGATACAAGATCCAGTCTCAGAGTCCCCAGAGTCCGTCGTCCAACATGTTCACCATCAACAACAAGACCGGTGACATCATCACCGTGGCAGCAGGCCTGGACCGGGAGGTGTGTGTGTGCTTGCTTGCGTGCGTGTGTGTGTTGGGATTTGGTGGCGTTCATCCCCATATGGAGTCTCAGCCTGTCAATGTCTGTCTGGCCTGCAGCGCTTCCCGCAGCGTTAAGACAGATTGTGGCTTTTTTTAGTCATAATCCAACACCAGTAGATGCGACAAAATGTTGCCGCCATTCTGAGGGCATGCCATTTGGCAGCATGGAGATTTCCGAGATGTTTCTTCATAAATGTCTCTTTATGACAGGTCAACTTGATATTACTGGTGGAAAACACTTCTTTCATTTTTATGACGGCAAGAGAGCAACCATCTTTGTTTCATTTCTACTACTAGATTGTTTTTCATATCAGATGCTTGGGTTGTCTTAGAAGATGTTTAGCCTATCAGGTTTCAGACTAGAGCTGTTCTAGCTAGTCTTGAAGCATGACCTTCCAACTGTTATCTAGTCATCGAGCATGAACTGATGAAGTCCTAGATATCTGTTCTTCAGTCTGCCCTATCTAGAGCTGTTGGCACTTCATGCTTAAAAACTAGATAGGACAACTTTAGTTTGTTTGTAGGACAGCCCTTATCTGTCCTAGAGCTGTCTTATCAAAAACTAGATAGGCAACTCTAGTTTGTAGGAAAGCCGTAGTCTCTCCTATGTATAGCTGTCCTATCTAGTCTGTAGGACTGCCCTAGTCTGTCGTCAGTAGTGCTTCATCAGTTCATCATGCTTTCGTGCTCGATGCTTAGAACCTATAGAAGCTGTCCTGCTGTTGGCAGTTCATATCAAGACTAGATAGGACAGTCTTGGTAGGGCAGACTAGTCTGTACTACAGACTAGAGTTGTTGTTTCTAGGCTTTGAGCATGAACTGTCTGTGTTGCAAGAGCGGACCCTCGGACGTGGATAAAGGAGGCAGGTTGGAGGCTGTATGCTTTTTCTTTAATGTAGACAAAAGGTAAACAACAGAAGGCGATGGTGCGACCGTACAGGAAAGGGTAGCGAGCACCATGAGCTGCGGAGCACGCATGAGCCTCCCTCGGGTTAGCCAAACTGGTAGAGCGGGACATGGGACGTACCGTCTGGGAGACGATGGAGAGAAGCTGGAATGGTGTCTGGAACTGCAGGAACAAACAGGTGGTTGGAACCGAGAAAACGTGCAAATTGTTCATACGTGATCCTTCCCGAGGGGAAGAGAATAATCCAGCGTCTCCCAGGTGCGAACCCTATGCTTAAGAAGGGTGTCCGCTCATTAGGTGCAGGTGCGTCCCGTGGCCCCGCCTCCAGTTACCGTAACAGCTCCTGAAACCAAAGAGCACACGCCCAGGAGAAAACAAGGAAAAAAACAAGAGGCAACGCAAGTGACCGCAACACTGTCAACACCATGAACTACCAACAACTCCAGACAGGACAGTTTAGGGTTGTCCTACTGACTAGAGTTGTCCTATCTAGTCCTTGAGCGTGAACTGCCAACAGCTCTACATAGGACAGACTACATGAATGTCCTACAAATTATAGCTATCTAGGGCTTTATCACTTCACGTTCAACGACTACATAGGCCAGACTAAAGCTCTCCTGCAGTGGCAGTTCATGCTTAAAGACTAAAGTTTTTCTATCTAGTCTTTTTGCATGAACTGCCAACAGCTGTGGGTAGGACAGACTAGACAGATGACCTACAAACTAGAGCTATCAAGGGCTTCATCACAGTTGGCAATTCATGTTTAAAGAGTAGATAGCACAACAGTAGTCTGTAGGATAGACCCAGTCTGTCCTATCTAGAGATGTTTTAGAGTTGGCAGATTATTAGGGACAGACTACTAGGGCTGCTAGAGTTGTCCTGTCTAGTCTTTGTGCATGATCTGCCAACTATAAATAGGACATCTCTAGTCTGTAAGGCAGCCCTAGTTTGTCCTGTGTAGAACTGTTCTATCTAGTCTTTGAGCATGAACTGATGTGAGGACAACACGACAACCCGAACAGTTCAGTTGTGATGCATTCAATGCCCTGAGAATACACTGACTTGGATGAATTGAATTATTCACATGTATGATAGCACTTCCTAGGCATCTAGTAGGACTAGATGGACTAGTAACAGCCACTAAGGGGCATATTGGCATCGTAGGATTGGAGATCGCGATGCTACGATCTGATGGGATGTTATAACTAGTGCTCTGGTTTTACAGAAAGTGTCCCAGTACACGCTGATCATCCAGGCCACCGACATGGAGGGAAACCCCACCTACGGCCTGTCCAACACCGCCACCACCGTCATCAGGATCACAGACGTCAACGACAACGCCCCCGAATTCACCACCGACACGGTATGACAGTCCCAAAAACAATGTTGCCAAATGTTGAAAGCGCTCTCGCTCTTAATCCCGCTGTGGTCTGTCTTCCAGTTTTTCGGCGAGGTTCACGAGAATCTGGTGAACGTGATCGTGACCAACCTGACAGTGACGGACAAAGACCAGCCTCACTCTTCCGCCTGGAACGCTGTGTATCGCATCTTGAGCGGAGATCCCACCGGACGCTTCTCCATCCCGACCGACCCCACCACCAACGAGGGGCTCCTCACGGTGGTCAAGGTGAGAATGCGCTCCAAAATATCCTGCTTAGCTTGACATTCTCCCATTTTCAAGAAGATGGGTTTTCTTTGAAAAAAAAATTTTGGAGAGAAAAAACATAAAATCTCACAAAACAATCGCAAGAACTGAATCACAATATGCTCGGATTTACTACGCACTTGAACCCCCCTGCAGGTCTGCTTCTGCGGTGCAAATGTCACCACCTGTGAGAGAGAGTGTTTATTGTCTAAAATCATTAATTCATAATTGTTCATCTTGTGTTTCTAACCACTTGTCAATGTGTCCTACCAGCCCATTGACTTTGAGGTGACACGCTCTTTTGTGCTGACGGTGGAGGCCGAGAACGAGGCTCCCTTGGCCCGCGGCATCCACCAGCCGCGACAGTCCACGGCGACTGTCTCCATACGCATCCTGGACCTCAACGAGAGCCCCGAGTTCAGCCCCAATCCCAAACCCATCAAGCTGGACGAGGGCTTGCCCGCCGGCTCGCTGCTCACCAGCTTCATTGCGCAGGACCCCGACCGCTTCATGAGGCAGACGATCCGGTAAGAATTCTCAGCAATGTTTCACATCATGGAAATAATCTATTTCCAGGGTAACATTGGCCATACTTTTTTGCACTTTTCATTATGTGATGCATTTTTTCCCGTCGGGGTCACCAAACTGAGTATATCGTTAGTCTTTAAATTTTTCTATTCAAAATTTGGGCTTTAAAACTGCACTGGAAATCTTCGGTGGCTGGGTGTTGGGCCCCGGGACAGTTAAAATAAAAATGTGTTAAAATAACGATAGCTATGCATGGCTCACAAGCTCATCTCCGGTGTCGCAAAAACCGCTTCCTCAAAGTAAAATCTTAAAAGTAGCTTTCACGCTCTATAAGCTCTCCAAAGTTTCCGTCCTCAGCGCACTTCTTTGCGATAAGAGCGTTGCTTTTCTGTAAACACGATTTCGGTTCGAAAACGCGTATCCTTGTGCATCCTTCAGCGCTGATCTCAGACCAGCAGGAGCCTGGCCAGAATGCAGAGCCTGCAGACGGCTGCTTCCTTTTATTTATTTTTTATTTTTTATACATCCCACTGGGGTTTTTGGGGTTTTTTTTGTAAGTGGAGCGCTCATGTCTTTGTCGCCTAGCAACAGCCAATGGGGGCTGGCAAAAGGCATGCGTCCACACAGACGCGTGCACTGAGTAAGTGTGTTGTTCTGATGCCTCTTTTTTCTTGCTTTGTGTCCTGCAAGTAGTGTTTACTTGTCAATGAGTTGCTTTCTTTCTCTCTCTCGCCAAGCAATTAAAACGACACAAGGACTGCTTTCTCTGTACACAGGGGCTCTTTTAATTATTTCTTCATTTAACGCCGTGCTTTTTGCCCCTTGAGCATTATATCTGCTGTTGCCGCAACGCTTGCATACGCACACATGCTAAATTTAAGGTAAGCAGCTGTTTGAATGCTGTAAATAAGAAGAGAAATGTAAACATCTCAGTGGTGGGAGCAATGCAGCCTCTGTAAATCTTACGCTCACTTCCTCATGCTCTTCCCCCCCTTGTCAAATCCAGGTACTCCAAGATGTACGACCCAGCCAACTGGCTGGAGATAGATTCCGTCAACGGTCGCATCTCCACCATTGCCATCCTGGACCGCGAGTCTCCTTATGTCAAAAACAACCTCTACAACGTCACCTTCATGGCCTCCGACAACGGTGAGATGACATTATTACTGTCTAGTCCAGCCCAAACTTTTCCCACCGAGGTCCACTTAGTGAAAATTTAAAGGATGCATGGGCCACTTTGGCATTTTGTAAAGTATATGCTAAGATGTTATACATATGTCAAGGTGAAAACGCCTATTAGTATGAACTTTAGTCTTTGCTGTTTTTTCCCCATTTTTGCTTTAGTTTTTTTCCCAAATCTTCTCAAATAATCTTTGTAAATTCTATTATATATGTTATATGAGATAAGATCAGCTTGGCCTTTATTAGTCCTGCAAGGGGAAATTCCAGGTTTAGAGCCCACAAGAGCAGAGTACGAAAGTACACAAGAGCAGAGTAAATGTAAAAACAAGATATTAATTGTATACAGTTATACAGTATTTACAGCTGTGTACATGTTATTATGTTGGTTATTGCACAAATATTGTATGGTCATTACACAGTATTGCATTTTATTGCATGTTATTACATGACTATTGCACAGTTTATTGCATGGGATTTGGAGCAGTTTTTGTTCTATAGTCATTATATATAATTCATTCATTCATTCATTTTCTATACAGCTTATCCTCATTAGGGTCACGGGGATGCTGGAGCCTATCCCAACAGACTTTGGGCGAGAGGCGGGGTACACCCTGGACTGGTCGCCAGTCAATCGCAGTCAATTGCAATAATTATATTAGTATATATGTTAATATATATTGTTATATTAATATTATGTTAATATATTATTGTGACTATTATTAATATTATGGGGGTGGCCTGGCTTAGGTGGTAGGAGTGGGTTGGCTCCCAATCCAAAGGTTGCGGGTTCGATATGACCTTTGGATTGTTTCGTTTGTCTCTCATATTATTGCAACTTTATATTTCACCTTTATGCTGCTACAATTGTCATTTTTCTTCACGTTTTCTTGTTAGATTACAAATGGTTTTTCTTAATATTCTGACTTTATTTTTGTAAAATAACATTCTTTGCAATTTTTTTTTTTTTTTTAGTTTTCTTGTTAATTTATATTTTTAGAATGTGCACGCCAAGCCAAGCCGTGGGCCACAAATGGCCCGCAAGGCACATTTTGGACATCCTTGATCTAGTTACACAGGATTAAAACCTGCTTATAGTCAGGGCAAAATATGCTCATGCTATGTAATAATCCTTTATCAACCATCTCTCTGCAAAGTTCTGTGTTCTGACGAGGACATCCTCAGAGAGGAATAATGTAGTGTCCGCTACAGACTCTCCAATAGCAGGATGACAGTCAAACAATCCTTCCATTTATCGCTGACACGGCCATTTCCCGTCCAGATGCTCCCAAATTTTTCCTGCATTATGTTGTTCTGAAAATCGGCCTTTCTTGGCAACAAAGGGGAATTGTCTGTTCAAAGTGGAAAATTGCCTGAGAGGAATGTTGCCGCCCGGACCTTCCAAAGCCACAGTGCTTCTTCTGTCTCTTCAATGTAGGATGTCCTGCCCGGGGAGTGCCAAGGATGAGCATAACTAAAGAGGAAGTGTGACTGTTTGTGTCCAGGTGTACCGCCGGCCAGCGGGACCGGCACCCTGCAGATGTACCTGCTGGATATCAATGACAACGCGCCGCATGTCTTCCCGCCGGAGGTGGAAATGTGCGAGAAGCCGGACCCCAACGGCATCAACATCACGGCCACCGATCCCGACCTGAACCCCAACGCCGGTCCCTTCGCCTTCGAGCTGCCCGGCCGACCGTCAGACGTGCGGCGTAACTGGACACTCAGTCGCCTCAGCGGTCAGTGCAGGCATTCAAGACGGGCTTGTTTTTTATTAAATATTATTAAATATTTATTAAATATTAAACATGAGATCACATCCTCCGCCAGGTGAGCACGCTCAGCTCCGTCTGCGGACCAGTTCCCTTCCCAACGGCATCTACGAGGTCCCCATCACCATCACAGACTCTGGCAACCTGCCCATGTCCAACACGTCTTACCTGCGCGTCAAGGTGTGCCAGTGCGATCACCACGGCGACTGCGTGGACATGCAGCGCATAATGGGCGCCGGCCTGGGAATGGGCGCCATCATTGGCATCCTCATCTGTATCATCATCCTGCTAGGTGAGCACACAAAGTAACTGGATGTGTGGTCTAGAAAAGTGCTGGGTCAAAAATGGATGGCAACTGTGGCACCGTTATCTACCTCTGCATGTGCTTTAAATTGCTAATATGGCGACTCGGCTGAGGGTGTGAAAGTCATGTGTTCTCCTTTCCGCTATTACAACATTGGTCCTGTTGCTGCTGTGTTGTGCAACAAACTTGTTCATCAATGACCGGAGCTACATTTTCCTATCCACTTTCTCATGCACGCCAAATCATTATTAATGTTGGAAAAAAAAACCTAACCCTAACCCCAAGTGTTACATAAATGAGCGTTGACATTAAAAATCACGCCCCATCGTCTTTGCACTTTAGGTAAATAAATGCCCCATCTACAGTATAATGACAGCATTTACGCTAATACTCAATGGAATGACGTGCAAACGGTCCTCTGGGTGCATTTGAAGTACCTTAAACAGCTTTATCAACCTCCGCAGGTGTCGATATGGCTACTCGACTGTAGTATTATGATGCATTAATAAAGTAAAAAAGTGAACTTGTTGTATTTAATGAGTTCTCACATTGAGAAAAATAAGAGTCTCTGCAATTTTCACCTGCTTCCAATTAACACCCCGTCCTCTTTGCGGTTTAAGTGAGTAAACGCCGTGGTTGTGATTACAGAATTCATGGTAGTTTGTGTAATGTTTACAACTGTGATGTCTGATGTTTTTCCTGGGATTTGCTGTAGCCACTCTTGCAGTTTGGGATTTCTGCCCCCAGGGCTCTGAAAACCACGGGCACCAATGTCGCCTTTACCCTCCAGGCCTTCTCCAGGTCCTCTCATATCCCTCTGTATTTCTTCATTTTGCCCCAGATTGTTTTGTACACCCTCTGACTGGGGTTACTGGAGTAGTAGCATTCCAACAGAGCCTTGTTAAATGTTACAAAACAAAACCTGGATCCAGATGCATCTGGATCACGCCCAAAATTTTATCAGCTATTCCATTTCTGTTCTATTCTGAACTTTTCGAGTTATTTTGAACAATAACAAACGGCAAAAACATAACCTCATTGGCGGAGGTAACAAGCAGAGAACACATGCAAATACATACATTTCTACAGGAGCTGCTGTCGGCCACTGAAAATGCTGTTAGTTTGGACAAGTAAACAATACCATACTCAAAATGTCTCAAAATATCTGCAATAATATGTTATATAACATACTCAATATACTGTAGTAAGCGTACAACATTTCAGACTGATCATGGTGGTTTCAGCACTCCAAGTAGGTAACAATGGTGCAACATAACAAGTAATGAAGTTACAAAGCAATCATGTTTTGCACACGTCTTGTAAAATCCAAAAATGTTCCAACTTTACCAAAAAGAGTGTGAACATTAAACGTAACTCTTTCCTTGCCACACTCCCCAGTGCTGGTGCTGCTGTTTGGGATGTGGATGAAAAGGAGGGATAAGGAGCGCCAGGCCAAGCAGCTCCTCATCGACCCGGAGGACGACGTCAGAGACAACATCCTCAAGTACGACGAGGAGGGAGGTGGAGAGGAAGACCAGGTACACGCACACAAATGTAAAGTAAGACCAGAAAAAGTTGCTAGATTTTTGCGCTTCTTTTAAAAAAGCAGAATCTAGAGGATCCCACGGAGCCCTCCTGCTCTGTCTTCTTCTCTGGCAGAGCAGGTGCGTATGAGGTTTGTTAAGAAGCAGAGTTACGATGCCACCTACTGGACGGAGTTGGAACAACATTCACAGACAGTCCCATTATGATGTGTTTGAGCCAACAAGCGGCACCACATCTAATTGCTAATGTTGATTTTAAATGATTTCCAATGCATCACATCAGACATTCCGTATATTCGATGCAGTGAGCAAGATGTAATCAAACAAAACCCAGCTTAGCCGAGGATGAAGTGTTCCTTTCTGTGGTTTTAGCTGTCATATTTGTTTTCCATCTCTGCCTTTGCATATTGTGATGGATTGCAGGGAAGCGAACACTGAAAAAGACAAGCGCACTCCATGCAAAGGCTGACATTTGTCTTTGTGCTGTGCTATTTGCACAAGTACCGCCACAGTCAGTTGGCAAAAAAAGTGAGCTTATTGTGATTGGTGTTTTGTCTTACCGGCGAAATCTGCATGAACTTTCCAAATCCTCACACACACAAATGAAGTAGAAAAGACACACAGTCTTGCCACATAAACAAGCACACACTCTGTCATCTGTCCTCCAGCTAAGATTAAGTGTAGTACAAAAGAGGACCTGCAATGGGGATTAATTGCTTTCTTTTGGAGAATCATTTTCTGTGTCGCTGTCTTGCTGCCAAGCTCATATAAGCCTGTGGGGGCGGGTAAACTCTCATTTGCCCCCTCTTAAGTTTAGCCTCTTACATTAGAAACTACTTCTGTTAAAAAAGTAAACACAGAAATGACTTTTGGGAGTAATTTGGCCACTGATTGGAGTTTGATTGTGTTCCACTAATCCTTTTGGGTCATTCATGACAGAAATGACAGGTAGAGACTTCCACATGGGACAAATTTTATCCACAATTTTGATGAATTTATGATTTTTTTTTGGTAATTCAACAACTTGAAAATGTTTCTAGAATGTGTTAATACTGCCATAGTCTTCCTGACGCGATGGGAATTAGGGGTGGACAGGAAGTGATGTCGGGGGTTCAGAGTTCAGTTTCAGCGTGGGTTACAGCGCTGCTGAGGAAAAGACAGGAGGCAGAGCTGGAGGTCGCAGAGATAAAGATGCCGAGGTTCTCTTTTGGTGTGACCAGGATGGACAGGATCAGGAATGAGTACATCAGGGGGAAAGCACATGTTGTCAGTCAGAGAGGCCAGACTGAGATGGTTCAGACATGTCCAGAGGAGAGAGGGTGACTATATTCTGGGCAGAACCGATGGTGGGTAGGATTAAAAAAGCTTTGCTTCTTCCTACTCCTTTTAGACGTGTGGAACTGTCAGTTGTAATATGCGATGTATTCCAATGTAATTAGTATGCATGTTCAAATCAAAATCAACCATTACCATAGGAAGTAAACAGTAGTAACGTTCACATTTCACACTGCTCAGTGATGATTGCCAAGTTAACAATACGGCAAGGTGAGTCGACATAAACAGACACATATGTCAGTTAAATGAGAAATGAGCCCTTCGGCTCTAAAAGTTCATGGCGACAAAAGCGGTCGACCATGTATGTGGACGTTGCTTTAAGGTGGCAGGACTTGATGAGTTGTTCAACATAGATGGGTTGGGGCATCACTGTTTGTTCATACATTGTGTTGGAATGTAGGAGAGAATGATCATTAAGCCATAAATGTCATTCATTGATCAAGACCAATAAGTTATTGCTTTGTTGATATACATGTTTCTTGTGTCATGTGTGTTGCTGCAAATATCTTCCCGACGCAATGGGGACCTGACTGAGGGGCAGACAAGAAGTGATGTTGGGGGTTCCGAGTTGAGTTTTAGCTTGGTAGTTTGTTTTTATTAGGGATTGTCTTAACTACTGTTCATCCATCCATTTTCTATACTGCTGATCCTCTTTTGGGGGTATGCCAGAGCCTATCCCACCTGACTTTGGGCGAGAAGCGGGGTACACTCTGGCCTGGTTGCCAGTCAATTGCAGGGCAGACAAACAACCATTCATACTTATTGACAATTTAGAGTCTTCAGTTAACCTAACATGCATGTGTTTGGGATGTGGGAGGAAACCGGAGTACCCAGAGAAGACCCCCATGCACAAACTGCCAAGCGGAGATTCGAAAGATTAAGTGTGTCCAAAAGGAATAATCGTATCATACCAATCCAAGATGCTTTGAAAATAGGGCTCATTCTGTTACCATGGCAACTTTGATTTGTCTGCTTGGGTATTTTATTGTGAAAATGAACATGATTCTTAGCTGCTTGTGTGTACGTTCAGGCTAAGAACCAGGGCACATAATGACGGAACGAGAAATAGGTCCTTCGTGGTTCCGGATCATTGGTGGGTCCGAGCTCGCAGGCAGCCGTTCATTATCCACACAGCGGTCGGGCGGACTGAGCCAATGGCAGGGCCATCTGTTATGAGTGCTTTCACTTGAACCCACTCGACCGCCAGCGATTAAATACTTTAACGCCAGAACTGGAGTAGGAAAGTTGAGGCTCCGTCAGCCGAGTCTTCAAAGAAGCGAGCGAGGCTTTTAAGTGCGGCGCGACGAGAGGCGACCCTTTTCCCGGCGCTTTGCAGAATTTCCCACTCATGTGAGAAAGGTCTTCTGTGAAAGCCGTGGCGGCGTCGATGCTTGATTGCGTACATCAGCCGAGGTCAGTCCACAGTTGACCTGAAAGTGAATTCCCCCGAAGATGCAGAGAGCTGAATGCATTCTAACGGTTGTCATGGTAACGCATTACACAGGTAGCAAGGTAAAGCGATGGTGAAGCGATCGTAGAAAGATGCTTAATTGGTAGCATTAGAGTGGGTTTGACTCCTCCATGTAGATGGCACATGACATTAACTAACTACCGAGGTCAGGGATCTGCGGGCCCAGGGAATGTTGGATAAAATTAAGTATGAAACATTATGAAGGGAAATTATATATACTGTAAATAATATTGAAAGTTTGAACAAGGTCTCTTGAAATAATCCTTTTTTTAAAGACAACCCCTTCTGTGATCTTTCAAGGCACACAGATTATTGTGTTCTATGGCTGCATAAACACAAAACCTACCAAAATAAGGATTAAACTCCCATCTTTCATCAGAAAAAAAAGTTTGTTTCTACCTTTTTCCAATCTTTAGTAATCAGCAGTAGAACATAGATGAGTTTCAGGAAAATATCAGTTGCCGACTAAAAAAGACGGAAAACCAACTTTCACACAAATGTGACCCTATGTATTTTACCAAAATATCTAGACTATAACACAACATAAACGACATTAAAAAGGGTTGGTTTACATCAAAATATGTTTTTGCATATGTAACACCAACGAACTACTTACAGCTTTTACATTTGGAACTGAACTGTGCTACACTCCCGTTTTTCCACTTCCTCCTTGCTGTTGAAAGTGTTTTTACACGCACACAATCTCCATCAAATGCACTTCTGCCACCCTGTGGTGTTTTTTATGGTTTAAAATTGCTCCAAAAGGAATCAGTGAGTACATGTGGATGTCCCCATGAAACCCTACAGTTCTTTTGTGCATGCGTGCAGGACTACGACTTGAGCCAGCTGCAGCAGCCTGACTCTCTGGAGCCCGAGTGTGTGAAGGTGGGCATCAGACGCCTGGATGAGAGGCCCCTCCATCATGACCACCAGTACCCCCTTCGCTCTGCCGCGCCTCACCCTGGAGACATTGGGGACTTCATCCATGAGGTTCGGCTTTGTTTTTAATACACTCTGGACTCAATGCTGTGTCGCAATCGGCCCACTTTCATACTTACATTTAGCATTTTGAGAGGGTAAGTGTGATAAGTGTCAGCTCTTATTTATGTCTTAAGTGGGTAATTTCTGTAATTATATATACTATATTGGGTAATATGAGTGTAAAGGTTTCTATAAGGGTGCTATTTATTGTCTAGTGGGCTCTAGTATAGTTTAAAAATGCATTTATATGGTGGTAAACAGGTTTTTCATACTTTACTATGAATCCTGCTTTTATCTTATCACAGTCAGGTCTGGACCCAATTAACGGTGATAAAGATGATTGTGTCAGCGAACGCAGCTGTCTTCACACATGCACTCCGCTTCACAGGCCAACAGACAACAAAGAATTCTTAACAGTGCACATAACTTCCATGTTGCTACATTATCATTACAATCGTTCCTCTTTTTTTTTTTTTCTTCTTCTTTTTTTTTTTCCTTTGTTGACTGGAGAGGACCCCAGCTGGTGACTCCATAGTTCTACTGGGAGACTTCAACGCCCATGTGGGCAATGACAGTGTGACTTGGAGGGATGTGGTTGGGAGGAACCACGGAATGTGTGTATGCATGTATATACACAGTATGTAAGAGTATGTATTAGTAAATCATGTGAGAAGGGGGTAGGATTAAATAAGCTCTGCTTCTTCCTACTCCTTTTCGGACATGTAGAACTGAGGAATGTAACATGAATAATTCTTGAACAATGTATGTATGTTCGAAACAAATTAAACCAAACTAAATTAAACCAAACCTATCATTTTTAGCAGTTAATTGGTTCCGGACCCGACCGTGATGAATGAGTTTCCGCAATATAGGATTCAATGTTAATAAGTCACCATTACACGCATATTATATATTGTTTAAACTGCAGTCCACAACTCTCATGCTGCAGCACCTCGAGACTGCCGCTAGCTAGAAAACTAACCAGTCAGCCCAAATTAATCTCTTCTAAACTTCACAGAGGCTTTTAAATGGAGTGTAGAAGAAAATATCGCAAGGGACGATTGTATTGTTGATTTCGTGTGAGGTTTGAATAAACTCCTATGATAACGTAGCAACCAGGAAGTGTTGTCTTGTGTGTGGCGACAGCTACGTCCGCTGACAACATTAAAGCACAGAAGTGGATCACTGATCGGAAACCTCCGCTTGTGGTATCACAAATTTCCGATGCATATATCATTCTGGTATCGGAACTGGTTTGGATCTGCCCCATCCTTATTTCCTATGCTGTGTTTCAATCGGCTGTTGCACTACGAATTGGCAAAGCAAGGAGAGAAGAAGAAGAAAGTTGCCTGGCGATTGGCGGCACAGAACATGAATGGATGGAGGAAGAACGTATTGACGGAAGTTTTCCATTTGAGACACAGCTAACGCCGATGTGAAGAACCTTTGACCTCACAAATGGATGTAGTCCAAGACCTGTCGCAAGTCTTCCCAGGAGAGTAGAAGCTGTTCTCACAGCAAAGATGTTGCATTTTCTTCACTTTTCACTTCCAGGAGGTGCATCGATCACCCTTCCCTATACTTGCGTCCCATCCAAAGTCACGTCAGAGCAGCGAGGCAGGACCACTATCTTAGCTTTGCTAATCCTCAGGATTAGCCAGCCTTTCGGCGTGGTCACAACCCGGATAAGGTAACATACCGCTGAATACGTGAAGGTAATCCAACAGCGACACAGCAATGCTTTTTAGTCAGGACATTGTAAACAAAACATAGCAAGCATTCCATCGCTTTGAACGTCATAACTCAAAAGCTGGTAAAGAAATCCAATTAATCAGTAAATTGAGAATGTTATCTTCTCCTTCCGGGGAATAAAAAGATAAATTCCCTACCAAGCCGACTCGCTTTTAATATCAATGTTGTCGTTTCTTAGCGAGTCTGCTGTCTGTTTGTCCGCCAGAAGATCATAAAACACTTTCTATCTGCTTTTAAGACTTTTAAGATGCTTTTTTACGCCGTTCTTGATTGGTTCGCCCTTCTCTTCCGACAAGGTGAAGACTTTTTATGTCTTGGAATTCCCCAAGCATGGAATTCAGCAGGATATTGTCGTTTATAGACTTCGGCACGGCGTCGCTGATTAGCGTAGCAAGGCATTGTGATGGCGCCTGTAAAGCATCCTAAAAGCGTCCTCGGATGCCGTGCGGAGTGAGGCGTCTTCTTTTTTAACGGGCGCTTCAAACCGTCTCCACAGCTGAGGAGTCATTGTTGACGCCGCCAAAGCTCCCATCAACATCACTCTCTGGGCTTTAGTGTGTGTGTGTGTGTGTGTGTCTTGTCATCGGGCTGCATAAAGACATCTGCCAAGCAGAGCAAAGAATAATGAGCCCGGCCCGTCAGACACAGCGAGCTGATCTAGACGGCTTAATTCCGACAGACGTGACGAGCGGATGCCTCAAGCCCCGTCTCCCTCTCATCGACGCTAATTCTCTCCAGCGATGACCGTGTGACACAATGCAGGAGGGGAGGAAAACTGTATAGACAAAAGTATTGGGACTTAAAGGCTGATGAATGAAAGGTTTCGGACAACGGTACGATTCCACCGAGCCCTTTCTGTTCCCCGTGTACATTACCATTACTTTTGACAGGAAGCTACCATTTTTTTATGTTTTTGCAGTCCATTTTGCGAAAGTTCAGAGACACCTTCTCTTTTAACGGCATGAAAAGGTGTCTCCAAACTTTCGACCGGCACTCCATGAGGATGTGACGGTGCCAAAAGAGGAAGACTTCAAGATCAGATAAACGTCTGGGTAGATTCGTGTTCATTGTGAGGTCGACTAAGCGGTGCCTGCTGTCCCACAGGAGTTGTCAACAAGGAGCCGTGTTTGGGTCTGGGTAGTGTGGGGGTTAGAATGGAGTAATCTGCTCATTCTCCTCTTAGAGATGGAGGCGGCGTCTGTCCAGCCTGACCCAAATCCTCCCCTCGCCATGCTCTGCTAATCTCTCCTTCTCCCACAGCACTCCCTGCTGTCCATCCTCAGCGCTACACACACACACACACATGCACACACACTGATCTCCTTCATCTCTGCTGTGATGCTGCTCCTCCAGGGAGCCACTCGGAGGGGGAGGGGCTAATGTGGAGGTTAGCAAGGCCGGCTGGTGATTGGAAGTTTGACATCCAGAGTCCTACTTGTGAATTTGGCTCCCGCCGGAGTCTTGAAAGGGTTTGCACGGGTCACTGGAGCAGGTAGCCGGAGGGTTTTAACTGGGATCTGACGACGTGAGACTGCACCGCGCCTCCTATACATATAGGAGAACCGTGGGATTACTCGTGTAATCCCGCGGCACATAGGTGCAGGTCGCCGCCGCTCGGTCATGGAGGCTTAGCTCACCGTCCTTCATGGCGGTCAGCGCAAGCGCTGCAGATTGGGCGGTTTTAAGTTGCGGACACGGACAATTGGAAGGTTTTTCTATGCAGTTCGATCTCTTTATTTGACAGGAGCCAAATGATGGGCTATGAAAAAAAATACAATGAGCTGAGCCATGGTTTGTTAGGACAAAATGCATGATGGGAAGCCGTTAAAATAGTTTATTTTATACTTGTATTGGTACCTGTATTGTCTGTTTCTTAGCTATCTTTTGACTGTTAAGTTGCTGTGTGATGATAGTTCTGAAGTAAAGGGTAGAGATGAGTACATAGTCATAAATTAGCTGCACCGCTGTATACGACACAGGTTTCAAAGTTTAAGAAAAATGTAGCGGTTAAACACCCAAAATTACAGTAATTTAGGGCTCCACTGCCCCTAAAATGTGCAGGCTAAGATCGCTTTATAGATATAACGATGCTAAAGTTAGCCTGCCAACAGTGCTAACATGTGAACGTTACCATGCAACACCCAGAATGCGTGAAGCTGAATGAAGGAATGAAGGGGAAAACACGTAAATGAGCAGGAAAGGCGAGAGTGTACTATGCTGAGATTAGCATGCTAACAGTGCTAACATGCCAACGGTAACACGCAACACCCAGAATGCGTGAAGCTGAAAGAAGGAATGAAGGGAAAAAAACAGAAATGAGCAGGAAAGGCGTTAGTGTACGATGCTAAAGTTAGCATGCTAACAGGGTAACGTTATGCAACACCCAGCATGGTAGAGCTAAGTGTCTTTCTGTGTTAATACTTACAAAAATGGTTAATACCTGTCATGATAGCACTAAGTGTTCATATAGGTTTCTACCCATGAAAACAACTAAAATGCTGCAATGCAAATATTAGCAATGCTAATGTTGGCGATGCTAACGTTAGCATGCTTAACCCAGTGTTTATATAGGTTTGGTTGCCAGTGTTTATAAGTGTTTATATAGGTTTGAATAATTGTGTTCATAGATTGAATAGTATTTCAATCTAAGTACATAGTTTGAGTTTGCTATTCACAATTATAAAAAATAAACCAAAATAATGATAAAAAAAAAACAATACACCCAAAGTCAATGCAACACATGAAAAAGTAAGCCTTAAGAATATTTTTTTCAATTCATCATAAGAGTGTTCACAAGTGTAGAAAAACACTTTTCCATAATGGAGTTCTGGGCGTGCAGAGTGCAATTGAATATTTTTAAGGTTTTGCATGGAGTTAGCCGCTGATTTGGGTGGTTTTTTGTTTGTTTGTTTGTTTTTTAACATCATGGTGTTAATGTGGTGGGCTGCACGGTGGATGAATGGGTAGCATGTTGGCCTCACAGTCAGGAGGTTCAGGGTTTGAATCTCCGTTGGGCATCTCTGTGTGGAGTTTGCATGTTCTCCCCGTGCGTGCGTGGGTTCTCTCCGGGTACTCCGGTTTTCTCCCACATTCAAAAAACACGCATGTTAGCTTAATTGGCGACTCTAAATTGTCCATTAGAGTGTGAATGTGAGTGTGAATGCTTGTTTGAGTGCCCTGTGATTGATTGGCGAAAGTCATTGTTGGCGCTTTTTAGAGTTTTTAGAGTTTTTTTAGAAGGCTTTCTAGGTGGAATAATACATGCGTTCTTAGTTATTATTCTTAGTTATTACTTATATCTTTACAACGCACAGAAAAGAGAATGTGCACATGTCTCACTTAAGGATTGTGGATCATGGGCAAAAACATTTTTAAAAATTACTTTTCCTTTAAACATTTTACATTACATCTACAGCTAACATGCTAACTATGCACTAAGGGAAAAACTAGTATTAGTAGTAAGTAATATGCTCACAGAGGAAAAGCTAACATGCTAATGTGCCCTGACGGAAAAAGCTAATATGCGCTAACCAGTATCTAAGTGAAACAGCTAACACGCTAACTATGCACAGGGGGAAAAGTAGTATTAGTAGTAAGTAATATGCTCACGGAGGAAAAGCTAACATGCTATGCGATGCTCTGTTTGAAAGAGCTAACATGCTGTGATCTAAGAGGAAAATCTAACATGCTGACATTGTAGCATGTAACATTATAGCTTTTGATTCTGCTACAAGAAATATAGGCTTTTGGGTTGAAGAAAAAGTTGTGTTGTACAATAATGTCAAAATATTATGGGAATAAAGTTATAAATACAAGTAGGACATTTGGGTGATCTTGTAATTTGCACACATGCAGGTCACACTCCCTCCACTCCCTGTATGCACACACTATTATGCTACACACGCAACCATTTTTGTCCCATTACTTAAACAAAACAAACACAGTTAGGGCACTGATCAATTTTAACTTACCTCTTCTGACTCTTCAACACGTTGGAAAGGCGTCGAACTTGCCAACAAGCAGCAACTCCAAGAACGTCTGCCTGATGTTTGCCTCTTTAGGAAAGCTAAACAAAATGAGCTTTCCATCACACCCAAACAAACATTTCTTGGGAGCCATTCCTCAACGTTGCCCATATAAGGAAGTTCGGGTTGCGTGATGTCAGTGGCAAAACGTGCCATCCAAAACTGCTTTCAGGGCTCACTTCCAAATGCGTTAACCTCATTATCTGACACGTTTGCGTTGTTTAACGTGCAAATACAACACTTTGAGGTCAGAAAAGAGGAAAAGCATAAAATGTCCTCTTTAACAACAAACTGTAGAAGCTTTGTTGTGTGCCGAAAACCTTCTGAGCATAATGTAAATAGAAATCATGTAGATAAAAACTGTGACTTTTCTTTAAAAATAAACTTTCCATCCACTTGTAGGGCCTAAAGGCTGCAGACAACGACCCCACGGCGCCCCCCTACGACTCCCTGCTGGTGTTCGACTACGAGGGCAGCGGCTCCACGGCCGGCTCGCTCAGCAGCCTGCACTCGTCCTCAAGCTGCGGCGATCAGGACTACGACTACCTCGGCGACTGGGGGCCCCGCTTCCGTAAGCTGGCCGACCTGTACGGCGGAAGCGACGACTAGCGCTCTGGCGTCTTCAACGGAGAGGATTTTGGGGAGGATTTTTTTGGGTTTGGTGGGGGTGAGGTCGTGGGCAGCAGCAGCCAAACGGCTTCTAAGGACTCGCCGAACAACCTATCCGGGAGCTACTTCGGGAAGGAGGGCGAGCTCAGCGCCATGGCGGCGGAGGACACTCACTTACACTTGGATCTCACAGGACATGAACACTGAGGTCAAATGTGCCTTTATGTACATTGTTGGCTTGTGTTGGCTCTTCATTCTGTTGCTTCAAGCACCTAGCAAGCCCACGGCCATGATGGCGTGCACGTGTGTGTGTGCGTGCGTGCGTGTGTATGTGTGTGGTTGCTCGTGTGTATGCGTGTGCGAGTAGAATTTTTCCACACTGGATGGACGCTGTAAAAGGTCAGAAAAAAACATGGCAACTTTATTGTGCAGCTCCGTGTTTTCTAAGGTTGAAATGTGACATTAAAAACTCTACATGCGTTTTGGGGTTTCGAGCAGAGTATAGGCGGGTATGGGTGGACTGTTGCTTTAATAATGATTTGGAGTTGCATGAGAAAGCGGAAAGGCAACCGTATTAATAAGTATGCAATTCCCCACGCAAAAGGGGCGGAGAGATGACATTGTCGGCAAATTTGCCTTTTCAAAAAGTATGTGAAAAGCACATGACAGTGCAGTTAGATGGTAGGGGCCCACAGCATCACCCGCTGCTCGTTGAGAAGAGCCGTATGTGCGATACACTAACCAAACCAAGGTTGATGTTTTTTTAAATAAAAACTAAAAGGTATGTAGGATTTTAACACCACAATGTTTAATGTAATGTTTTGGGTTTTTTTAATGACATACAGTCTAAACACTGGAGGTTTCCTTTAGGATCTTTTCTTGGAGGAGATGCGCCCACGCTAATACGCTCGCAGATGGAAAAGTGACGCTTCATCTATAACTTCTCCTTTCCTTCATTGTAAAACGTGACTAATGCTAAGCTAGTGGCGCTAATGCTAAAAAGGAGCAGCTAAACAAAGCCAGCCATGTCAGTATCTTTTTTTTTTTTTTAAACTGCCTTCATTTGCTAGAGGAATAAACATACGGTATATTCAAGATCAGTATTCGGCATACAACAGCAAGAACTTCAAGCTACCCTTCTACCGACACGTACCGTAATGCTCACACTAGACGGGCAGCATGAATGTGTTGAATGATAGGAGTGAAAGTTTGAGCGGCGCCTGAACGTTGTCATGTTTTTGTTTCGTTTCCTGGACGGCGATAAGACGTGTACAGTGCCACCCGATTCCTGGAGGATTCCCTTTTTGTTTGCTTTTCTCTCATGGAGCCGTCGGCCAACAGAGGGAGCCCAGTCGAGTTCTAGTCGGTGGTGCGGAACGTTCTGGATGCTGCTTGAAGACCAACAAGGCAAAGTTGCTGACTTTTTTTTTGCCTTAGTGTTGTCTGGAAACTTTCCAGCTGGCTTCTTCACTGTAAACTGTACAGATTGTATCTCTCTCTCACTCTCTCTTTCTCTTTCTCGCTCTCTCTTGTCGTTCTTTGGATCGTGAAGATGAAATGCTAATGTACATGTTCTTTGGATTACAAATTAAACATTTTTTGCATGTTTTTATCTTTTCATGATGAGGAAACTGCATTTTTCTACATTATTAGCCAACGTATTAGTGCATGCAAATACGTGCACAGGCCGTGACCTTGCTTTTTAGCAATAACCGCTTAATGTGCATGCACATTGTTTCATTGCAAAAGTGGTAGTGGATAAGAACAGCCAGTTCCACTCCAATCCTGCAGGGGGCAGCATTGAAAACACATGAAAGAGAAAGCTTCACTTTCAGATGGTGTTGCCAGATGTACAATAATTATTGTATTTCTACAATAATTTGACGTGTCGGACATTTATGAGGAAAAAAGTGGTAATATTATGTAAATAAATATGATTTAAGAAATCCAAAATTTACAGGAATTATGACAAAGTTATTACAAAAATAAAGTAGTAAATTTATGAGAATAAAGTCATACATTTAGCGGAAAAAAGTCCTAAATTTACAGGGAAAATGTTGTAATTCATGAGAATAAAGCCATAAATATAGGGGGAAAGGGTGTACATTTATGAGAAAAAAACTAAATGTATGAGAAAAGTTGTACATTTACAACAAAAAAAGCTGTAATATTATGAGAATAAATTTGTAATATTACAAGAATAAGGTCGTAAATTTAGGAAAAAAGAGTAGTAAATTTCAGAGAATAAAGTTGTAAAATTAAGACCAAAAATGTCATAACATTACAAGAATAAAGTCGTAATATTAGGAGAACAAAGAAAAGAAACTCTCTTGCAAGCTTTTATTTCTAAATTGCCATGTTGAGCACAAACACACATAAACAGCATAAACAGATTAGCATGGGTTAGCATTGTCTCACTTCCGCCTTTCATAACCCGCCCCCTCCACATGCCTAAGGTCACATAAATCCCTCTTTTCATAGCTGTCTCAGACAATGCCTGTAACAAAGTTATGAGTTTTTTTCTCATAAATTTACAACTGTATTCTCGAAATACCAGATTGTTTTCGAAATCGCCGTCGTAACAGGCATTTCCTGAGACAGCTATGTGACCTTTTGCGTATGATTTACATTTGCTTCTGGTAGGATGATGGCAACACTGAATGCCGCCCACAATTGGCGGCCATCTTTTCCTGTGTTTCTCTCTCGTGTTGAACTGTGAGGATTTTCCGGCCCAAAACGCGATAAAGAGACACTGTTCCGCTTGGGAGTTGCAAGTGGACTTTCTTTCTTTCTTTCTTTCTTTTAACTTCCAAACATTAACATTTCTGTCAAAACCTTTTGGTGGTTTGTAATGCTAGCACGTAAAGCCGCCTCGCTACCAGTACGACATGGTAGGACCTTGACAATGCTGCTAACATACTAAACCATGTAAGATGCCCATGTGTTGTTCCTCCACAGCGATGCGAGGTGACGCGGGAGAAATGAAGCCGCTGCCAACACAACAACCCCCATTTTAATAATCGTCTTCCTGTGCCATGCTAAAATGCTAACAGACGCTAACGCTGTATTTGCAAAGAGATATCTTCCTAGCATGACATGCTAATCTTCACGCTTGGATGTCCCTCGTGCTCACCTCGAGTGCCTCCTCTTACTTTCTCGCCATTTCTTCATTTACGCCAACATAAACCCTCATCCTTTGATTCTCTTGCTGCAGAGCCAACATGGCTGCCATTGCTTGGAAACCGTCCACGCTGGTAAATTTTGTTTTTATACGTCATCATTCAGTCCGGGTAGGGTATTCCAGACAGAGCCCCCAAAAATGGGTGAAAATAAAAAAGGGGAGCCCAATGGGATTGTAGACCTTTTTAAAAATAATCTTTATTTACAACGTTTACGTAAATCATAAATAGCCAGGGGTTACATTTGGCTATAAGCTGAAAAAAAAATACAACCATTGTCTTCTTTCTTAGATTTCTTGTAAAAGTAAAAAAAAACATTTTGACACATCACATCAAAACTAAATCCTTGAGGATGTAATGAATCTGCTGACAGCTTTTTGGAGTGCGGACATTGCCCGAAAAGATCTAAACCAGTCTCTGGGTGGTCCTCACTAAAATGTCTGTGATTAGCAGGATAGTATTTGCGAATAATTCTGTAAAGATCACCTTGTTAGTGACGAGGTACGCGTGAGGAATCCTCCATCCCTTATTCCCGTCAATGTCATAAACTAAACGACTCCAGTAAAATATTACATGTGAGGCACAAACAACATTTTTTATTATTAAGGCACGTAAATGGCTGTTATTATTATTATTACAAGAAGACAGTGAAAAGCATAATTTCCTGTAGTTGAGTCGGTTGGGTCACGTCCCCCGTCCCCTCTTGTATAGAATGTTTGTTTTATTCCAAATAAGGTACCTTCTGCTTGTAAGGAATCACAGGAGGGCCAACATTGAGAGGAAATACATGTGGAAATATAAAGAGAATCAATAATTACAAAAATATATATAAAATTCTAATCATATTTTTTCCATTGCGTCGTTTGCGTTTCCTGTTTTGTCTTTTCCATTTGTTTGTTACTTCCTGTCCGGGACATTTCTTCCGGTCACTCATGCTAAGGGCTACATTTAAACATAGCTACTACATAGGGTGCAGTGTGTACACGTACAACATGTGCTATTTTGTTTTGTGTGGCTCGCAATAAAGATGAAGAACTTCCCCCTTCAATTTGGAAATACATTTTAGTATTAGCAACAGAGAGATTTCGAGATGAAAAGTCGTCATTCTATAGAAAAAAAGGAGTAATTTTACGAGAAAAAACGAGAAAAAAGTGGTAATATTACTATGTATGCTGGAGCCTATCCCAGCTGGATTTGGGCGAGAGGCGGGGTACACCCTGGACTGATCGCTAGCCAATCGCAGGGCACATATAGACAAACATTCACACTAACATTGGACACTATGGACAATTTAGAGTTGCCAATTAACCTAACATGCATGTTTTTGGAATGTGGGGGGAAACCGGAGTACCCGGAGAAAACCCACACCCGCACGGGGAGACCATGCAAACTCCACACAGAGATGCCCAACAGAGATTTGAACCCAGGTCTTCCAGATCTCCTGACTGTGTGGCCAACATGCTAACCAATCAGCCACCGCTCTAAACCTCCTTTGTAAAATTAATATGCAGACAAGCGTGAGTGGACATAAAAGTGAAACTCAAATTTGACCAAAATACTATAAAATGAATGAACCAATTAATTATGACCAATTCTATTGAAGTGTGCAGGAGTAGAGTTTGGTCTACATCAGAATCAGAATAAATGTTTGATCACAAAAATGAGAAAGTCCAAACTGAGACAGGATTTTTAAGGAAGTACCAGTTGATCAAAAAAGTATTATTAATTATTAAGAGTGTCAAAGTCACAGTCATGCATAACACCTCTTTTCAGCAATTTGTGAAAAAACAGAATTACATCATTGAGTGCGATGACGTCGTTTCTCTTAAAGCGACAGTGCTGCTAAGCCGTCTTCTTAAAAGACACCCGCAGGCTCAATCACACTCTCTCACGCCCTCAGAGTCGCGAAAGGCCTCACCCCCACCCCTGGAGGTTGCCGCCATGTCAACTTATATGGTAACAGACAATGGCTGAAGTCTGTAAAGAACCTTCCAGAACCTGCACTGTGACATTTACCACCTTGTCTGTGTCTCACTGAGTGTGTGTGATGAGCGCTAATGAAGAAGGCTGACAGTCTTTTTAGCTTTTGGACTTCACAGAAGCAAAAGGCTTGACTGACTTTGACGCTAATTACGCCTGCAATCACAGACAATTTATACATTACACTGCCGCTCTGCGTGTGTGTGTGTGCGTGCGTGTGTGTGTGCGTGACATCTTCACTTGATCATGGGCACCAGTAAGACGGATAGTTAGGTAAGGCAGCAGAGGTAAGCACAGTTAAAAGCAAGCATGTCCTCCTCCGTAGGCTTCATGTGGAATATTTCCTCTTAATAATGGAAGCAGGAGACTCGTTACGATGAAACATTGATGGACTTTTAAAGATAATGGATGCAGGAAAATGCTCCTCAAGTATGAGGCTGAGGGACTGTGGGGGAGGACGGCTCATGTTTTATGGTTTGAATCTTAAAGGGATGTTTGTGTCTTATAAGCTGCAGTTTGATGGCAGAAATCAGCAGCAAAGGTGAACGCCGAGGCTGAGCATGCGTGGAGGATGCTTTGTGAAGCATGAGAGTGTCAGAGAGTGATGTGGGGGTACACTTTTCCACTCTACAAGCTCACAAAACTCCGGCGGCAACACTTATCTCGCCTTGGCAGCTGTTTGATTGTGCTGCGCAGACGTGTGCGCGGACTCTTAACTTCCTTTTACACTTGTATGACCGTTAAGAATGTTGAGATGTGTCTTAAAACACAGTTAATTGGGCTATCCTGGCGACCCCGCTTTGAGCCCAAAAGGGATTAGTCCACCTTACATAATTTCCCGGTGGATTTCACATAATTTGGTAGGCTAATGGCAGCCAAAGTCTAATGTTTTAGTTTTGTCGTCATATTCAAAATGATTAATTGCATTCACTGGCAATGAAAAAGCATCAGGTCAAATACACGGGTGTGAAATGGATTATATCATTGGTTTTGTTGGAATATTAGGTTGGATATTTACTTTTCAGCGGCAAGTCTATTTAATTTACTTTCTATTACTAATAAAAATTTGTCTGGATTAAATTTTATACATTTTTAATCAGATTAATCAGTTGCCTCAATAATTCCTATTCCTATTCCTCAATAATCGCCATGTCACACTATGTCTGAAATATTCATTCATTCATTCATTTTCTATACGCTTATCCTCATTAGGGTCGTGGGGATGCTGGAGCCTATCCCAGCAGACTTTGGGCGAGAGGCGGGGTACACCCTGGACTGGTCGCCAGTCAATCGCAGGGCACATATAGACAAACAACCAGTCACACTCACGGACAATTTTAGAGTCGCCAATTAACCTAACATGCATGTTTTTGGAATGTGGGAGGAAACCGGAGTACCCGGAGAAAACCCACACACGCACGGGGAGAACATGCAAACTCCACACAGAGATGCCCAACGGAGATTTGAACCCAGGTCTTCCAGATCTCCTGATTGTGTGGCCAATGTGCTAACCACTCATCCACTGTGCTGCCTGTCTGAAATATGCCATTTTTTAATTGTATTTTATTGAAAGAAAACTAAATGCCGTTGATAAATGAAATCCTACTTAACTGGTTTCTTTAAGAGCAGAATATTTGAATCAGGCTTTAACTGTGTTATCGCGAGCAATGGGGAGTTGCGTTCAAAGATACTACATCATTTAAGTTGAATTGACATGTTTTGAGTGAATTCTCTAGGATTTCCCAGCATACTTAAATGCAGCGAATTAATCTTTCGTGGTACAAAGCGATTGATAAGACTATCCACCTTCTCTTTATGTTAGACCACACGTACACGCATGTTGTTGCGATGTTCGGCGTGTCCCTGAACACATCTCGCGGTCTGCCCAGTGATAATATGTCATTGCAATAACGACTGCAAACGACAGCGAGTTGGAATGCATATGTGGTGTTGGCACTGCTGTTGATGTGTTAAGGTCAGAATAAAGTTTAAAAGACTCAGTTACATGACAATACAATTCAAAAGTGATTATACAAGTATTAGCTTTGCATTGATTATATTGTGCACCTAAAGAAGTGATTGTAGATGACAAAAAAAGACTCCAATCTCAAGAGGATGAAGTTTCCCCAGCAGCTCCCCGTCGGCCTGTCGTGTGTGTTGGTGCACGCAGTCGCCATCTGCTTCTTGCTGCTCTCGCCACACGACTTAGAAACGTGTTCCTGGGCCGCCTGCATCGCCTGGCACCTTTTTAAATGCTTCATCTTGGCAGCGGCGTCGTGCTGGCGACCACTTCTCGACTTGACGTGTTAGGTTTTTTTTCTGCAGTGATTGCTGCTGCTCTTTTGTGCTTTTGTTGTTGTTCCTTATTGATGTTGCTGTCATTCAGTCCGTCACAAAAGCACAAAATGGTTTCCGGCGGAAATAACGATGACGCATCCAAATAAATAAGGAGTTCTTCAAACCAGAGGCAATCAAGGGTGAGATTAATAAAAACACACTTTTATGTCGACGGCACTGAGACTGGCCAACTAATGTCGGCAAAACCAAAACCAGCTATTGCTTGCAAGAGATGGGTGACTTTACAGCTCTCAGAATATTGTAAGAATGCCACTGGAATATATTTGGCGTCTTTATTTTGTAATGTAAGATTAATGTCGACATCAACAAACGTAAACCGTGGAATCCAATCGAATCGTATCGTTCTGTTTTTACATTATGTTGTTTTTTGAATCGTAGCGTAACCTGTCTATCTATCTTTGTCCTACCCAGCATGCAGTTTGACTCTTGAATACGCTCGTATGCTTCATTTCTCTCCATGTTGTTGCATTTCACTGGTTTCAGTTTTGAGTTCTGTCTGAATAGTACAGATAAATAAATGAATATTATCAGTTTCTCCAAAGTATTTCAAACTGGGGGGTGGCGTGAAAACATTGCTGTTGGGGGCCATGACATAAAATAATTGACAACCACTGCGTCACAATTTTTCTGAATTATTATTATTATTATTATTGAAATTCAAGTCCTTTAAGTCCAATGCTATCTTACAATAAATAGTATGTTGGAGGTTGGTGCAACTAATTCCTACAAAGCTTGCAAGTTCTGGAGTACTTCTTGCTACCTCCTTTGTTGGCCTAAAAAGCAGTGTTCGGAACACGCAGTGGTACTAAACCCTTGTGAACAGCATTGTACTAAAGAAAGTCATTTGTTGCTATAAAAATGCCAAGAAAAAAGGAAATTAACAGCAGAAGACAGACCGTCCTGACACAGGTTTTCCTCCAGAGAAATTGGAGTGTTCGAAACTTTCCATCGATAGTGTAGGCCCCGTGAACGCTGAATCCGAAGATGCGGGGATCTGCTGGAACGTCAAATCAGTTTGTTCGAGCAGCTAGGGAAGCGATATAAATGTGATATATTATAACAAGGGGGTCATGTCAGGACAAAAGCAGCATATGTTTAAATTAAACAACAAATAGATTAGCATGTGGCTAATGTTCGTGTGCTTGTGTGTGTGAGCGTGCACGTGGGCTTTTTCGGATGTTTTATTTTTAGGATATCAAAACTCTATTATTTTCCGCCTCCCAAGTCCACTCCACACATCGTCATGGCAACCACACCAATCGCCTTGACTGAATTTGACAGATAAGACCCACTTGAAAGACTGTGAACATCACACACACACACACACACACTTCATTCCTCACATCCTCTTTTCTCCCTCCATGCAATTTAATTTCTTTATCTCGTCCTTCAGCACGTCCCTCCTCCTCCTCCTCCTCCTCATCTCATTACCTCCTCGCCTCCCCTGCCCCCACACATTTCTTTTTGTATCGTTAACCCCCTCCCTGCCTTACATCGCTCATTCAGTGGATGAAGGAGACGCACCCTAAGGTGAGCCATGACCATTGGATGTCCGTCCACGGGATGTCGGACAAGCTTACGGGAATCCAGCAAGACGTCCTCCATCCTCTTTCTCTCCCTACGCTGGAAGGCTACAAACTGCTGCTCCACTTTCACTTTGTGAGGGAGCAAAGCCTGAAATTTGGCAGGAAAGAAGACGACTGCTTATTCGCTGACAGATTGAGGACTGGATAGGAGGAAACAAGCAGGTGGCAACTCTTGGAATCTCTCTGAAGCCAAGTCCAACTTCCAGGGGCTTTTCTCTCCTTGGCATCCGTGCTGCATCTTCTGCCCCAATCTTGGCCTCTTCTCACCACAATAACATCACATCAGATCGTTACATCGGGAATCCTCTTCCAAACTTGCAGTCCAAACCGACACATTCCATAAAAGAATAAGTTCTCTTTGGAATGATCAAGGTTCTAAAGAGCCACAGTTTTAAAAAGTTCTACAAAGCCACGGTGACGCGACAAAACCAACTGGTCTGTAGGAGGAAAGTCCAGACAAGAATGGTTGGCTCTTTAGTGGTGTCCAATTACAAATGATTGTCATTTCCTCCTACTTTAGAGGTTAAATAGACTGGCTCTTTCACCAGGCTCTCAGACTAGAGCTGCCCTATCTAGTCTGACTGGTGTGTGTCCCACCTAGTCTTTGAGCCCTAACTAGACTACAGCTGTCCTATATACTCTGACTAATTAATCATTAATTCATAGTTTCATTGTATGCTGCAGCTGAGTTTCCATCCCTGTATGTTGGTGGACTCATTGGTTTGACTTGTATTTTGTTGTGGTACACAACCTCCCTGAAAAACGAATTCCAGGTGAATTCTGTATTCATTTAGAGTGTTTTAATTTGATCTTGTTCCTGTCCTAGTTTTGCACAGACCATACCAATTAAGATAAATTAGATGGCTGTAATGTACATATAATTGCTACAATGCTAGTGTCAACAGCATAGCATTAGCTAGCGTCGCAAATAGCTCTCATCGGCTCTTTTAGCTCGAAGTTTAGCGCAAAACAGTGGTTTGAAAGTTATAGACAGAAATGCATTTAAAAAAGTGGGGAGGTTTGCTTTGTTTGGGCTAAAATCAAATGCATTAAAGCTATTTTTATGCTCTGCTGGATACATTTGAATGCAAAGATGGATGGTTATATACAGTAATGTTCAAAATAGCAGTCCAATATTAAGTACTATTATTAGTGTATTTTTATTGCCACATGACAAACATTACCAGTGGGTGCAGTAGATTCTCAGAAAACAAACAAGACCAAGCGTTCATGATATGCACGCTCTAAAGGCTGTGCAATTGGACAATTAGTTGAAAGGGAGGTATTCAAAAATGCTGTTTGTGAAGCAAAACCAAGAAATGTGGAAAGTTGTTGTGTTGAAAAACACTTTTGTTTGTTAGTCCAGAATCTGATCGGCTTTACCGAGAAAGACTCCGACAGGTAGGTAAGTGTAAAATACAGCGTCTTTATTGTACCCTTTACACTGAGTTACAAACAAGCAAAGGTTGGTTATGCACAAAACAAAATCAAAATCTCAGCTCTTACCGTGACGCGCTGGGTTGGAGAGCCTACAACCCCGGCTAGAGTGTGCACCAACCGGCTGAGCGTCTGTACACGACCCGCAGCAGGCTCTAACAGAAAGTGGGCTCCCCCTTCCTTTATACAGGTCTGTCCGAGGAGAGCGTAAGACAGGGGTGGCTATCTAGTCTGACTGGTGTGTGTCCCACCTAGTCTTTGAGCCAGAACTTCACTAGAGTTGTCCTATCTAGTCTGACTAGTGTGTGTCCCACCTAGTCTTTGAGCCTGAACTAGACTACAGCTGTCCTATCTAGTCTGACTGGGGTGTGACCCACCTAGTCTTTGAGCCTGAACTAGACTACNCTAGACTACAGCTGTCCTATCTAGTCTGACTGGGGTGTGACCCACCTAGTCTTTGAGCCTGAACTAGACTACAGCTGTCCTATCTAGTCTGACTGGTGTGTCTCCCACCTAGTCTTTGAGCCAATTTGTGAGGTCCATACAAAAGTCATACAAGCATGCTTTGGTGCACCTTGCCTGGTACACCGGGAACAGAAAAAAGCATTTCCCAAAATGTTCCCACAAAGTTAGATTTTTCCAAAGCTGAAGAATGAAGGCAACTAAGGACTTCTCTGGTGTCCCGATTCTTACCAAAATGTTTTAGTATGCAGTAAATTGAGCAATTGAAAATCACTTGAACAAACCATCGCCCGGATCTGTCTATTTACTGGCCCAGCTGGAGACTGTTCATCGGCTCTGCTGGTGGTTGCCATGGCAACTGCCTCGGTAAGGGGGCAGCTTGACTCTTATCAGCCTGCTGGCAGAGACGCGAGAGCAGACTGAAGCATGACTCACGCTCTCTAATGGCTTTCGTGGAAGACTCCTCCACGAGAAGTCATCACTGACCAAACAGTGCAGCTTCGCTGTGGCTTGACCCAGCGATCGCGTCATCCCTTTGTTAGTGCAGCCGGGGGGGACATGCTCATGAAAGCTAGCACAAACGTCACAAAAAAGTGCAAGTGTCGCTTGAGCTAAGCTAAGTGTAGTGGGCTACCTTGCTTGGTTTTGCCCTATTTTCAAAAATACCAAGTGTGTCAGAAAAGTTCCAGGACTGTTGATGTTGATGATGGCATTCTTCAATGCGAGGAGGTATCGTACCCAGCATCACACGAAACCACCATGTCTATTCAGTGCACAAGAAGAAGCCAGAATTGTTGCAGGATAATTTGTGGCTGCTTCACCATGATGACGTGCCTGCTAGCAACGCCCTGAGCATCCGACACTTCCTGGCCGAGAAGATCGTCGTGCTGAAGCAACCTCTCTACTCACTCGACCTGACTTTGTATGACTTATTTCCGCCAGTCCTCCTCCCCAAGATCACCATCAAGAGGACCTTTTTTAAAGATGTGGATGACAATCAAGATGGCCTTCCAGGAGTGCATGAAGGCGTGGCAGAGAGGGCTGTGAAAGTGTGGTAGACTCGAAAGGGATTACTGTAGAGGAAAAAACTTGTATTTTGGATTTGAAATGTTGTATTCTCGTGTTAGACGATGCCAATGCATCAGATTATGAGGTCTGTGCCTTTGGAAGTGAGCCACAGAGCTTTTCCACTGACGTCACAAAACCCGGCTTTCCTTATATGGGCAGCGTTGAGGAATGTTAGGGTGTGAAGGAAAGCTAATTTTGTTTAATACAAATACAAAACTGGACTTTCTAGCTGAAATTACACAGACCGTTTGGGCGGGAGGCAGGAAACCCTCCTTGAAATACGCATAGTCTTGAGGACATAGAAAGCTTTCTGTTCGGATTATCGTGTGTAGCGTTATTCTTTGGCATAACAATGTTAATAACAATATAACTGTAGCTTGATTACTATGCAGCCGGCATTATGCAAATGGAGGTTTTCAGAAGGCTTTATAGGGAGAATAGGTGCGTCCCATTACCTACAATCCTAGCGGCCAATTTTTCTCTGTGTTTTAATCTTTAGAACACACAGAGAGGAGAAAGACAGGTGTTCAAAATGAATTTCCATACCGTCCCGTGCCAAGCATATTTGGGTAAGGTGACCAAATCAGGATGTCTGTGGTGTGGAAAGTGTTTTGTCTTGTCGACAGATGAGAAGCAGATAATGAATGCTAACGATGTGAGTCTCTGCAGTGATTTAAAGCGCACCTCTGTGTAATTGCACAGGGGAAATTAATTGGGTTACAAGGAAATTACACTCAGGAAGACGTGGAAAAAAAGATGGTCGTCAGGAGTGATTAAAGAGAGGAAAAAGCCTGTTCTCGGTGTTCTACGGCCCTTCGAGGATTTGGTAAGACGTGGAATGCTTTTCCTGAGGTAAAGGTGTCTGCTACTGTATGGAATTGACTTCCTGTTTGCGCTGGCGGCTGTTAGCCACCTGGGAGGACTGACAAGAGTGTCAGATGGCAATCGTTAGTCCTCAGGGTAGTGAGAAACTTCAATCTTGCAGTGAAATGAACTTACTGATGTTTTCTCCATGTTCTATAGCAGGCTTTATCTCATTAACACTTGATTTCTTATTTAGATATATTGCCATGGACTGAAATGGTTAATACACTGAATGATGGAATACTTCTGTCGGTACGCGAGTGTTAAATGGAGACAACTGTAAAGTTATGGTTTTCTCAAATGAAAAACAGCTACCCTCACAGCTGCCTAAAATCTAAACGGCTGAAGTACTTCTTATCAATGAAAATCTGTCCTTCAAACAACATAATGAGCATCTTGTGTGTAAACTGAAGCTAATACTTTAAATGCTGGTTCTCTGTCTTACAAGGAAGCCATTAATTTCTGCTACTTTCTTATCCTTTGCTGGATTATGGTGACCTCCCTTTCATGACTGGCTGTGGGACTGGAGTCCACAATGGTTGCAACAAATGATTATTTTAATAATAGATTAATCGGTTAATTATTCTGAAAACGCATTTTTAATTTCCGCCTCTTGGCAGCAATCCTTTAAGATTGCATGAATGGATTTTTCCCCTCCCCAAAACCATAGCAAAGGAGGAATAGGAATTTCCCCAACACCAAAATTGAAGTAGAGAACTATAAACTGACAAACATCAAAAACACTCTACTGCAAATCACTCACTGACACAGACTGCTACATGTCCATCCCCAATAAATAACAAACTTTGCAAAATATCAGAGGCTAAAATGTTGATTGCTTTTTTCCAAAGTCAAAGCTGATGTGTGTGATAATAGAGCTGCTTTTATGGATGACTAAGGAAGTTAAAAAACAATCAAATTTGAGAAGCTGAAATCAAGTTATTTACAGTACATCTTTAAATGAAACTATTAATCGATTAACAAAATAGTTGTCGATTAATTGGATGAACGATTGATTAATCATTAATTCATTGAATGCCGCAGCTGAGTTTCCATCCCTGTATGTTGGTGGACTCATTGGTTTGACTTGTATTTTATTGTGGTACACAACCTCCCTGAAAAACGAACTCCAGGTGAATTCTGTATTCATTTAGAGTGTTTTAATTTGATCTTGTTCCTGTCCTAGTTTTGCACAAACCATACCAAGTAAGATAAATTAGATGGCTATGATGTACATATGATTGCTACAATGCTAGTGTCAACAGCATAGCATTAGCTAGCGTCTCAAATAGCTCTCATCGGCTCTGCCGGTAACCGTCAGCTTCTCGCATAAATTTTAGCTAGAAGTTAGGCGCAAAACAAGAGACAACTCGCATATAAAAACACTATTTGGGACACTTTATGCTAAGGTACCACTGTATAAATGACAAAACAAATACCTAGTAACTACTAGTAACTTCTCACTTCTCCCAGAAGCAACGTACTTTGTGACAACTCATGTCACAGCAACACAAATAACTTTTGGTCTTGTTGAGAGAGCCATCTGCTAGGGTTTTGACTCTAATCTTGGCATTCAAAATACCCTTTTCTTTGCCCATTTCTGCCTATGTTAGTAGCATCACACAAATCTGTTGTCGCAGAGGTTCCCCAATCTACACTGTGGGATGAGGGTCAAACTGGACGTGCGCACGTTAATCGTGCATAAAAAATTTAGCGCCATTAAAGGCCACTTCCGTTTAACGGCCCTAATAAACACCACCAACAGTATCTCGGAAAAACATTGGATGGTCGTCCCAAGAGTCCGAACAGAGTTGGGTAAGACAGCATTTCAGTACGCTGCACTCTTTGCATCCATCCATCCATTTTCTATGCCGCTTATCCTCATTAGGTTCACGGGGATGCTGGAGCCTATCCCAGAAGACTTTGCGCGAGAGGCGGGGTACACCCTGGACTGGTCGCCAGTCAATCGCAGGGCACATATAGACAAACAACCAGTCACCCTCACATTCATACCGATGGACAATTTAGAGTCACCAATTAAGCTAACATGCATGTTTTTGGAATGTGGGAGGAAACCGGAGTACCCGGAGAATACCCATGCATGCACGGGGAGAACATGCAAACTCCACACAGAGATGCCCAACGGAGATTTAAACCCAGGTCTTCCAGATCTCCTGACTGTGTGGCCAATGTGCTAACCACTCAGCCACCGTGCGGCCCCTTTGCATCCAATGATCTGCAAAATGACTTCAACTCATCCCAACTTGCTACATTAGGAGAATTTTGAACATGAAATGAATGTCCTTGACCAATCTAACTCTTTTTAATTGTTTCTATTTGTTGTTCTTTGTGAATGTATGATGGCAATGTCTTGTCAGAAATTTGTTTTTCTTGACTCCAATGTTAGTTAGCGTGTATGTGCTAATTGAAAGCAAACAGAAAGTGGCAATGGCAACAATATGTGTGGGAAAGTGTATTTTTTTTACAAAAACTCAGTGTGGAACAAAGTCAGATGTCGGAGGTTTGATTCCACCACTCTCCTGTCAGCAAATTTTCAGAAGCACTCCGAGCCCTTCACGCTCCGCCACTTCCCACCTGACATTTTGCTGGAGAAAAAGACGCTCCGCTTTGAGCCAAAGAGCTTCAGGTCGGGAAGAGAAGAAAATCAATAAAAGCGGGGTAGCGCAAGGCACGCTGGAGTTCCTCGACAGCATAAAAAAAAGTAGGAAAAGCCGAGTTGGCGACTCTCAATCTCAAAATCCGATAAAAGTCAGGAAGTCAGCAACTCCAACAGAGTTTGACATTTTCTTCTCACTTCTTCGCTTTCTGCTTCTTCTTTGATCGCTCACCGCTCGTTAGGGAATCTCAATTTGAGACCAAAAACTTTTCAGTCTTAGCGCTGACTTGAGGTGTCAACGTTCACGTCTACTTTTAAATCTCCAGGTATGTCCTGTTGGATAACTCAGGTCAGAAAAGGGGGACTCTTTCAAACATTATTGCTCAAAACGGTTTGAAAGTTATAGACAGAAATGCATCAAAAAAGCGGTGGGGTTTGCTTTGTTTGGGCTAAAATCAAATGCATTCAAGATATTTTTACGCTCTGCTGGAGACATTTGAATGCAAAGATGGAGTTTTAGTACTGTAGTATATACAGTAGTGTTCAAAATAGCAGTCCAATATTAAGTACTATTATTAGTGTATTTTTATTGCCACATGGCAAACATTACCAGTGGGTGCAGTAGATTCTCAGAAAACAAATAAGACCCAGCGTTCATGATATGCACGCTCTAAAGGCTGTGCAATTGGCCAATTAGTTGAAAGGGAGGTGTTCATTAAATAGCAGTATGGAATTCAATCAGTGATCAGTGATCAATTTAATGAAAAAACAGGTGTGAATGAAGTAGCCCCTGTTTAAGGATGAAACCAGCACTTGTTGAACATGCATTCCTCTTTGAAAGCCTGAGGAAAATGAGTCTTTCAAGACCGTATTCAGACGAAGAAGAACTTTGATTAAAAACTTTATTGTAGAGGGGAAAACTTATGAAGAGGCGCAAACAAATTTTGGCTGTTCAGCTAAAATGATCTCAATGCCTTAAAATGACAAGCAAAACCAGAGACATATGGAAGAAAATGGAAGCCAACGATCAAAATGGAAGAATTACTCGAATGCCAAAGGCTCAGCCAATGATCAGCTCCATGATGATCAAAGACAGTCTAGAGTTACCTGTAAGTACTGTGACAGTTAGTGGATGTCTGTGTGAAGCTAATCTATTTACAAGAATCCCCTGCAAAGTACACCTGTTAAAAAAAAGGCATGTGCAGATGAAGTTACAATTTGCCAAAGAACACATCAGCGGGCCTAAAGACAAATGGAGGAACATTTTGTGGATTGATGAGAGTAAAATTGTTCTTTTTGGGTCCTAGGGCCGCAAACAGTTTGTGAGACGACCTCCAAACTCTGAATTCATAGTACACAGTGAAGACAGTGAAACATCACGATATGGTACAAGTTTCTCCTACTATGCTGTTGGGCCTATTTATCCCATCCCATAGCAGGGACCTTAATCCAATGGAGAAGTTGTGGGGTGACATCAAAAATGCTGTTTATGAAGCCAAACCAAGAAATGTGGAAAGTTGTTTGTTAGTCCAGAATCTGATCGGCTTTACCAAGAAAGACTCAGACACACAGGTAAGTGTAAAATACAGCGTCTTTATTGTACCCCTTACACTGAGTTACAAACAAGCTAAGGTTGGTTATGCACAAAACAGAATCAAAATCTCAGCTTTTACCGTGACGTGCTGGGTTGGAGAGCCTACAACCCCGGCTAGAGTGTGCACCAACCGGCTGAGCGTCTGTACACGACCCACAGCAGACTCTAACAGAAAGTGGGCTCCCCCTTCCTTTATACAGGTCTGTCCGAGGAGAGCGTAAGACAGGGGTGGCGAGTCCATGCCCCACGCTCCCAACACACAGAGTTGTTTCCCAAGGTTAACAACAAAGGCGCCAGTCCGTACACTGAGTTTGTTTAAAATAATTGCCTGCAATAAGCTGATTGTGAATTGTGATGCAAGGTTACAAACAAGCTGCATGATCTTTCCTTCCCACCCTCTGGTACGCAAGAGGGGAATCAAAACATCATAACAACATCCTTTCCCATTTCATTTGTTAAAGAAGGTTGGAGGGGAATAACAGCTAAAAGGTGCCACAAGTTGGTTGAGTCCATGCCACACAGATGTCAAGCAGTTCTAAAAAACTAAATTTTACTTTAGTCATTCACAGGATTGCCAAATCCTAGAAAAAAACGTTTCTACAAAATAGTTTGGAGTTTGTAAAGTCAACAGCAGACACTGCTGCTTTTTGTAACATACCCTTTCAATTAACTCATTAATTTTCAAAGACGCCCGTCTTTAGCTTTTTTGAGCTGGGGAGCAGATCAAAGCCTTTATGTGCAAATGTCAGACTTGTGGTCAATATATTTCTATTGAACACTACTGGTATATCCGAGCTCAACAGAAAGCGATCAGACTTTTACAACAAAGTAACAGCTTTTCATGGAGAAGGATAGGAAGCATGCTCTAACATTTTTTTAAAACTCAAACAGAGATAGTGCCTCACGAAGAATCAACCTCGCCGCACATCACGAGTAGGAGGAATAACAAGATGGGCTGCATCGCTACGCAATTAGCAGCCTCTGGTTCGGCTTTGCACTCTTCCTCCACAAGCAGGCCCATAATAACACACACAGCATGTAATCAATGCAGCAGCGTAACATTCATCATCACAGACTCAACGTTGTTGGGTTTGCAATAAGCGCACGAGATGCAGACCAATAGTCAAAGTGCTTTTTACTCTAGCTTAGCGCCGTTGAGCCGCAAAGTAAAAAAAAAACTCACAGTTGTAAGCAGTAGTAAAGAAAGCGAGACAATAATATAATTATTGGAAGCGGGCGTGATGAGGACGCTGTGGATTTTCTTGCTGTGGGGGGCTGAATAATAAATGAAAGGCAAGAGATGAAAGTGCACGCTGACACCCTCCCAGAATCCTCAGAGGAGTAGGAGGAGGAGAATAAGAGCATTCTAGGGCAATAAACAGGTTATTTCAAGATAAATAACAAATAAGGCCGCTTCCCTCGGGATAGTGCCACGTCGTGTGGCGTCACAGGGGAAGCCGAGCCCGACTGGGGGCACATTAGTAGAGATGGGCGTTTTAAAAGTGGACGTGATATTCCCTACATGAGGACGCAACTTTGTTTCGCTTTGCAGCAAGTTGGAGGAGACTTTTTCTCGCTGCAGTTCACAAGGTCAGCAAACACGTTGAACATCAGCTGCAAGGAAGTCTCATGGATGTCTCTGAAAAAGAAACAACTCCACCTGAGCAACTTCTAAATCTGCCAAAAGTGGTGAATACAAGCTGCCCCCTGCAGGATTCTCGTGTCTTTACAGCCGCAGCAGGCAAGACTCATGGAAAAACATTCATTCATTCATTCATTTTCTATACCGCTTATCCTCATTAGGGTCACGGGGATGCTGGAGCCTATCCCAGCTGGCTTTGGGCGAGAGGCAGGGTACACCCTGGACTGGTCGCCAGTTCATCGCAGGGCACATATAGACAAACAACCAGTCACACTGATGGACAATTTAGAGTCGCCAATTAACCTAACATGCATGTTTTTGGAATGTGGGAGGAAACCGGAGTACCCGGAGAAAACCCACACACGCATGGGGAGAACATGCAAACTCCACACAGAGATGCCCAACGGAGATTTGAACCCAGGTCTTCCAGATCTCCTGACTGTGTGGCCAATGTGCTAACCACTCAGCCACCGTGCGGCCATGGAAAAGCATCATAGCAGTAAATAATCCAAATATGTAATAGTTACAAAATGTATTCTATGGATTTCATGTTTAATTGTGATGTATTTTGAATGAGGATGAGGAGTTGTATACATGATGTAGTCATTTGCATACTCACAGTTGGACATTGATGTCCAAAGGTAAGCCCAGGAGCTCATTTCTTATTGGCCCCCTCTTCCAATTATGAATTTGATTCATTATTAGATATTACACTAATTTGCATTGCTACCGATAACAAAAGGGTAGGATGTGGATGTTTTCTTCATATTTGGATTAGGGATGTGACAAAATATAAATATAGCAAACTACTGCGATATCTAACCCTAGACTGGGTTATTGATATGCTCTCGCCACGTATCACTTTCTTCGTTATTATTAAAATACAGAAGCAATGAACACCTAAAATAAAATCTGCTTTTACACTTACAGTATTGTTCACAATAATATCTGTCCAATGTGACTAACCAGATGAAGTACTGTTACTTGTATATTTTTATTGCTACATGGCAAACGAGTTACCAGTAGGTGCAGTAGATTCTCAGAAAACAAACAAGACCCAGTACTCAGGATATGCATGCTCTTAAGGACGTGCAATTGGCCAATTAGTTGAAAGGAGTGTGTTGAAAAAATGTCAGTGTCTGCTGTTGACTTTCAAAAAGTACAAAATTTTTTGTACAAAATTTTGTTTCTAGGATTTAGCAATCCTGTGAATGACTAAAGGTATATTTAGTTATATTTTAGTTCCTCATGTGTGTGTGGGTTTTCTCCGGGTACTCCGGTTTCCTCCCACATTCCAAAAACAGAGAAAAAGAGAAAAAATTTGTAAGCTAACAAACCTAATTTTAGTTGCAATATTGTAATACTAAAGAGAAAGTACATTATTTGTAATGCCATGATATAATGAGAAATCAAACAACGTTGTTGTATGAGAAACAGACAAAACAAAATAAACGCGTAATTTCTGGAAATTAGGTTGGTGGAAAAAGAGAAAATATGGGAATAAAGTCACGATATTTCAAAAAGAAAATTTACAAAGATTATTTCAAAAGAATGTTAAAATATTTGGAAAAGACCATAAAAAAAAACAACAGCAAAAATGGGGAAAATAGAAATTACCAAAGTTCATGCTAATAATACGCTTTTTCATCTACGTCCCAAAGCCGAGATGCATTTTTCTTATAGAAATATTTGTACAAAATATACATTTGATGATGAACATTTGATTATGAAATATCAAAGTGGCCCTTGCATCCGTTCATTTTTCAGTAGGTGGCCCTTGGTGGAAAAAATGTGGACAAGAGGATGTAGACTAGAATTCCTATTGGCTGGCAATGCAAATTGCAGATGTGCTTCATTACAAAATGGATATATTCCCTGACATCAAAGAGACTGACCAACTGGAATCAGACATCTGTGATCAATAAATGATGTATGTCATTCAGGGAAAAAGCAGATGTCTTTACCGGGCTGGTTTATATCAGACAGTTACCGCATGGCGAGAGGCCCAGTGGGGGGCACCAAAAGGAATCACAAGGCACTTGCCTATGGCACACATCAACATTGATCAAGGATCACTTACACGACACTAAAGGACTCATTACCGGCGGGAGGGAATAATCCGCCAATTAACGCAACGAGGAGTCTGAACCCCCCGCTGAGGCGCTAACAGTTCATCTCCTGACATGCTTAGCGGGACGCGGCAGGTTGCATGATCAATCTGGCTGGCAAGCAAGTCACATGTTGTAAAAACCAAACGGAATCCTTGTTCTTTTTCATCCAACGCAGCAACCCGCCCCCGAACAGGACTTTGTCATTATGACCCAACTGTAATACTGTGTTTAAAAAATGCTATCATTAGTGTGTTTTGGTGCTCTTTTAATTCTTACAAATTTAATAGGAGTGTAGAGGACAAACACAACTGGCAAATAATCTTTAGTCCAGTGTGAGCAGATAATAGTGAACACTTCCTGGCAATCAGCGGCATGTTTCAAGACAGGCGGCGTTGGCGGTAAATCCGGTAAAGATAAGTCGGACGCTCTCAGGGAAGATCTTGTGACGCCGCGTGTTACTTAAATTTATGAGCTCGGCTTTGGAGAAATGATGTCCACTGCAAACTCCGTGAGGATGAATATCAACCTGGGAAAAGTAAACTTGGGATGGTGGGTCCAATGGAGGATTCCAATGTCATCTTTTCTAACGACAAATTTACCGTTAGTTTTTTTTTTTACATCCGTCCATGCATTTTCTATGTAGCATATCCTTGATGTCCAGTGTGACCCCGTTAGGCATCGGAGAGTGAGGTTTACAAACATACTCTCGCACAGCTGGCATCCATCTCACTAGCTAGCAGGGTTACGGTTCAGTCCATGTATTGACGCGGACTGAAGCTACAAGCTGGAACTATTAAGGCAGCACTTCAGCCATTAACGAACTTCACTAGAAATACTAAAATCATACTAGAAAGAAAGTAATAATAATAGTAGGGCTGTCAGTCTAGTAAAATAATTAATCACGATTAATCACATTGTGTACATAGTTAACTCATAATTATTCACCCAGTCGCTTTGTCCCATTTTGTTTGACGGTCCATGAAGGCACCATGTAACATAAGACTACATGAGTTTTAAAATGCAGTTTAGATTAACTGTACTGTACTTTTACGCTTTTTCTTTCACCTGATATTTTGTCCCAAATGCTGATATTATGAGAGAATGCATAAAGGTAAGATTGGATGACCTTATTGAGCGCTAATGTCCATAATTGTTTGGTACACAAAAGCCCCTCCCGAACAAATTAGTTTCGTATCTCGAGGTTTCACTGTATTATATTTTAAAAAATGGTCATATGATTAGTATATACTATAATTACACTCATTCATTTTCTATACTGCTTATCCTCATTAGGGTCGCGGGGATGCTGAAGCGGGGTACAGCCAGGACTGGTCGCCAGTCAATCGCAGGGCACATATAGACAAACATTCACACTCACATTCATACCTATGGACAATTTAGAGTCGCCAATTAACCTGACATGCATGTTTTTGGAATGTGGGAGGAAACCGGAGTACCCGGAGAAAACCCACACACGCACGGGGAGAACATGCAAACTCCACACAGAGATTTGAACCCAGATCTCCTGACTGTGTGGCCAATGTGCTAACCACTCAGCCACCGTGCGGCCATAATTACATTCATATACAATGTATACAATATACATTGTATATTATACATAAGTATTTGTATAACATACACAATGTATATAATACAACATACAACTGTTATTACATACACTTGCATAGTTCTAAAAGATGGAAAATGAACCAATCCTTGACCTTAAAACCAAAGTACCTACCAAGTCATAATTGTGGCACCCCTACCAGCTAGTGATAGCATTCAGTGGTGGTTGCCAGCCTTTGTGAGCCCAAGATCCCTGGTCTTGGTCATGAGTCCAGGCAAGATCCTGTTGAAGTGTACAGACTCACATTCAAAGCAGTAAGACTGCGGCCTCACCATGAGAAAAGGTTTCTACTTAAGACAATAACGCCAACAAAGTTTCTGAGAGTGATGTTGAGGCATTTAGTCCAAATCTAAGCTCTCCCAAGAAACGCATGTTTCTCTGCAATCAATACTGCAGTGAGAAATTCCGCACATAGATTTATCAGCTAGATCTCCGGATGCTACGTTTAGCAGTCCTCTTGCGCGCGTGGACTCGCAGCTAAAGGGTTGATGATATGCCGGGTGGGATATGCCGTCCGCCTTTAACGGCTGTTTGTGTTGGCGATAAAGAGCACGCTGACATTTCTCTGAAGGAAAAGAGCTTTTGCATGAAGGTCTCCGGCCGCCTCCGGCCGCAGCCCGCAGGCCTCGCTCTTGTCATAAAGCGCCCGCTGACCAAGCTGTGAATATTAAAGATTGGCGACGGTCACCAAGGGAACGGCGGGTGTGGAGAGACGTGTTCACTGGCCAGCTCTGCCTTGTCCTTTCGGGCTTCGCTCACAGACGCGTAGCTGAACTCACCCCTACATTTAACTTTCTCCCCCCCCCCAGTCGACTATGAAACCTGCGTAATCTCTGGGATCAACCACAATCCCGCACTCAAAAGGTCACATTTAGCATTTATGTGTAAATGTAGCAGACTTAATGGAAAGGTTAATGGACGAGTCAACAGCCATGTGATTAAAAGCGCTGTCCGGCTTAATGAAAGTCGTTGGAGGATTTCCTCATTATTCCGTCTGGATTCTGTGGCGACAGCCTCTTAAAACGCACAATAAAGTCTTCATTATCAAAGTATCAAAATGTCAGGCCGCTTCCTGCGCTGATTTGCAGTAGGAGCACGATCATACGGAGGGCTCGTTAAAGAGGAGCGCGGCGGAGAGGCGCGAGCGTCACTAAAGATAAAGATGTGTTCTTTTGAACATCTCCTCCCGCAAGCATCATTTGTTGCTCTGTTTGTCTGCAGGGCAACACACTTGGAAATTTTTTTTCAGGGTTGTTCCCGCAGTCAAAATCAAGATCTCAGTCAGTCAGTGCGCCCCCTTGTGGCGGAAGAGTCTGACTTGTAAGCTAAAAAAGCAGCCCCCCAAGCTCAATAGTTGAAACCGGACGCCACCCACGTCCAAACACGGCTCAGCAAAGTCCAAACAACACATTTCGATCGGAATCATCCATGGATAGCGCTGCAGCTAACAACTATTTCCATTACAATTAATCAGCTCATCGTTACAGGTAGCACACAGTAATTGTTGTTATTTATTTCTAGGTAATCAAATCCATAATCAATAAGGACCAGGGCTGTAGCTATCAATACATTACCATCAGTTCTGGACTATAGCGCTGCACTGGTATGTAGGCCACGGTCACTAAATGTAAAGACCAAAAAACATATCCACGTGTTTATCAGCACAGAAAGATTTTTTAAATTTTGATGTTTTGTTGTTCTGTATTATTAACAAGTATTTGCACTAAAAGCTGTTTTGCACGGAAATTCATTGTAGCCTGCTTTGTTTTTTTATGTTTATATGCGTTCAAGTCATGGTTTACACATTGTAAATTTGTACAAAGGGTAATTCAAAACAGCAATGTCACTGTAATACAACAATGAATCCCATCCCTAGTCCGAGCAGTCAAAGTACAAGCTCTACACTTTATCAGACAGACTTGAGATGCTTTTTTTCCACCAGAGTTCAACCTCCATCCATCCATCCATTTTCCTCCGCTTATCCGGGTCCGGGTCGCAGGGGGCAGCAGCTTCAGTAGGGAAGTCCAGACTTCCCGGTCCCCAGCGACCTCTTCCAGCTCCATCGGGAGGACACCAAGGCGTTCCCAGGCCAGCTGTGGGACATAGTCCCTCCAGCGTGTCCTAGGTCTTCCCCGGGGCCTTCTCCCGACTGGGCATGCCCGAAACACCTCACCAGGGATGCGCCCGGGAGGCATCCGGACTAGATGCCCGAGCCACCTCAACTGGCTCCTCTCGATGTGAAGGAGCAGCGGCTCTACTCTGAGCTCCTCCCGGATGGCCGAGCTCCTCACCCTATCTCTTAGGGTGAGTCCAGCCACCCTACGAAGGAAACTCATTTCCGCCGCTTGTATCCGCGATCTCATTCTTTCGGTCATGACCCATAACTCATGACCATAGGTGAGGGTGGGAACGTAGATCGATCGGTAAACAGAGAGCTTTGCCTTCCGGCTCAGCTCTCTCTTCACCACGACGGTCCGGTACAGCGACCGCATTACTGCAGATGCTGCACCGATCCGTCTGTCGATCTCACGCTCCAACCTTCCCTCACTCGTGAACAAGAACCCGAGATACTTGAACTCCTCCACCTGAGGCAAGACCTCACTCCCAACCCGGAGGGTACAGTCCACCCGTTTCCGACTGAGAACCATGGCCTCGGATTTGGAGGTGCTGAGTCTCATCCCAGAAGCTTCACACTCAGCTGCAAACCGCTCCAGTAAACGCTGAAGGTCACAGCCTGATGAGGCCATAAGGACCACATCGTCTGCAAATAGCAGAGACGAGATCCTAAGGTCACCAAGCTGGACTCCCTCAACACCTTGACTGCGCCTAGAAATTCTGTCCATGAAGATTATGAACAGAATCGGTGACAAAGGGCAGCCTTGGCGGAGGCCAACGTTCACCGGAAACAAGCTCGACTTACTGCTGGCAATGCGAACCAGGCTCCTGCTTCGATTGTACAAGGACCGAATGGCACGTAGAAGCGGACCATCAATCCCGTACTCCCGGAGCACCCCCCACAGGACACCACGAGGGACACGGTCGAATGCCTTTTCCAGGTCTACAAAGCACATGTAGACTGGTTGGGCAAACTCCCACATACCCTCGAGTACCCTTGCAAGGGTGTAGAGCTGGTCCAGTGTTCCGCGACCGGGACGAAAACCACATTGCAGCTCCTCTAACCGAGGTTCGACTAACGGTCGTACCCTTCTCTCCAGCACCCTGGAGTAGACTTTCCCAGGAAGGCTGAGGAGTGTGATCCCCCTATAGTTGGAACACACCCTCCGGTCACCCTTTTTAAAAATGGGGACCACCACCCCGGTCTGCCAGTCCAGAGGTACTGTTCCTGACTTCCATGCAATGTTGTAGAGGCGTGTCAACCAACACAGTCCTCCAACATCCAGAGCCTTGAGAAATTCTGAGCGGAACTCGTCTACCCCCGGAGCCTTGCCACTGGGGAGTGATTTGACTACCCCAATTACCTCAGCCACGGTGATAGAACTGTCCACGTACGTATCCTCAGACTCTGCTTCCTCTATGGAAGGCATGTCAGTGGGATTGAGAAGGGCCTCGAAGTATTCCTTCCACCGACCAACTATATCCACAGTCGTGGTCAGCAAGCCCCCGTCCGCACTGTAAACAGTGTGAACTGGGGGCTGCTTCCCCTTTCTGAGGTGTCGGACGGTTTGCCAGAACCTCTTCGAGGCCGACCGAAAGTCGTGCTCCATAGCCTCACCGAACTCCTCCCACACCCGAGTTTTTGCCTCGACCACCGCCGAAGCCGCGTGCCGCTTGGCCTGCCGGTACCTGTCAGCTGCTTCGGGAGTCCCGCAAGCCATCCATGCTCGATAGGACTCCTTTTTCAGCTTGACGGCAGCCCTAACCCCCGGTGTCCACCATCGGGTTCGGGGCTTGCCACCACGACTGGCACCGACCACCTTGCGGCCGCAACCACAACTGGCTGCCTCAGCAATAGAGGCACGGAATACGGCCCATTCGGACTCAATATCCCGGTCCTCCCTCGAAATGCAGGCGAAGCTCTGCCGGAGATGAGAGTTGAAGACTCGACGAACGGGAGATTCTGCCAGACGTTCCCAGCACACCCTCACTACGCGTTTGGGTCTGCCAGGTCTGTCCGGCATCCTTCCCCGCCATCTAATCCAACTCATCACCAGGTGGTGGTCAGTTGACAGCTCAGCCCCTCTCTTCACCCGCGTGTCCAGAACATACGGACGCAGGTCTGATGATACGACCACAAAGTCGATCATAGACCTGCGACCTAGGGTGTCCTGGTGCCAAGTGCACTTATGGGCATCCTTATGTTCGAACATGGTGTTCGTTATGGACAAACTGTAATTCGCACAGAAGTCCAGCAACAACACACCGCACGGGTTCAGGTCAGGGAGGCCGTTCCTCCCAACCACGCCCCTCCAAGTCACACTGTCATTGCCCACATGGGCGTTGAAGTCTCCCAGCAGAACTATGGAGTCACCAGCTGGGGTGCTCTCCAGCACCCCTCTGATAGACTCCAAGAAGGCTGGGTACTCTGAACTGCCGTTCGGCGCATAGGCACAAACCACAGTCAGGACCCTTTCCCCAGCCCTAAGGCGTAGGGAAGTAACCCTCTCGTTTACTGGGGATGACTCCAACACAGAGGCACCAAGCCGGGGGGCTAACAATAAGCCCACACCAGCTCGCCGCCTCTCCCCAGCGGCAACTCCAGAGAAGAACAAGGTCCAGCCCCTCTCAAGGAGTTTGGTTCCAGAGCCTAAACTGTGGGTTGAGGTGAGTCCGACTATATCTAGTCGGAATCTCTCCGCCTCTTCCACAAGCTCGGGCTCCTTCCCCACCAGAGAAGTGACATTCCATGTCCCAAGAACCAGATTTGGTCGCCGAAGCCCAGGTCGCCCGGACACCCGCCCTCGACCACTGCCCAAATCACACAGCACCGGACCCTTATGCTTGCCCCTGCAGGTGGTGGGTCTGCGGGGGGGAGTTCCCGTGCGGCTTCTTCGGGCTAGGCCCGGCCAGGTCCCACGGGTGAAGACCTGACCACCAGGCGCTCGCCTGCGAGCCCCTCCCCCAGGCCTGGCTCCAGGGTGAGGCCCCGGTATCCCACGTCCGGGCGAGGTGCGGTCACTCCTAATGTTTCTCTTCATATGGGTCTTCTGAATCACTCTTAGTCTGGCTCGTCACCTAGAACCTGTTTGCCTTGGGAGACCCTACCAGGGGCATAAAGCCCCCGACAACATAGCTCCTAGGATCACTCGGGCACTCAAACCCCTCCACCGCGGTAGGGTGGTGATTCACGGAGGGGAGAGTTCAACCTCTACACACAATTCTACACTTGATCAAACTTACTTAGGATTTGTCTGATTAAAACACCATCACTGCATGAGACTTCAAAGTATATATTTGCATGCAAGTACAGCTAGGTTTGGAAAAATGTTTTGGTTTTCTCTCCGAATCAATAAAGCCTCGGCATCCTCAGGCAAACATGGTGTGCTCAAGTAAACTGGGAGCTCATGTTAATTTGGGCTGCAGCTGTTTGAGACTCCATGTAGGAACAGAGTCTCAGCCTTTTTCCTATGTTGAGTACTAATGGTAAAGGTATGAACCACACGTCTGTTCAACCAATCAGTGTTCTTCAGCACAGCCCATAAAAGTTTGTGAATTTCGGAAAAAAGATCCAGGTCACTAACCTGCAACTTTTTTTACCCGTGTCATTTTGGATGCAAACACAGAACAGTTTTTCAAAATCCCTGGCATTTTGAAACGTTGCTGGAAGATAAAGTCCCTGCAATGGAAAACGGGAGACTTTTGGGTACTTCCAGATATTACAGAAATGCACAGATGGTCTCATTGGAAAGCTCATACTGTGTGGGTAGAACTTAATTTGATTCATCTCTGATATCGTCTGCTCAAAAGTTATTTAGAAGGGAAAAAAACATAAACTCCTGAAGCTCTTAGATCATTTACTTCCCAATATGAGTGGTCTTGCTGGAAAGCTTGCCACTAAAAAAGTGGTGGTAAGATTTGATTTCATCTTTGACCTTCACTTTTGCTCCCACAACTACAATAACCAAGTACGAAACTATAAGTTACAGATAGAACTCCATCATCATCATCATGCAGGTTGCATCTGAGGCACCGTGCAGAAGATCCCACCTGAGACAATCCCGCCACAACAAAAGTTCTACTTGAATGCTGCTCACACTACGTACTAGTAGTCTTATTTTACACAGTATACATGAAAACTATGAAATATATGCGTGTGATGACAATCAATTAATCGAACGATTAAAAGAAAACAAAATTAGTCATTTTGTCGACCTCGATAAATTGACATGGCTGGATGACACTCCGCACGTCGGTGAAGTTAGTTTCATGCTAGATGTCGGATATTCGTCTCCGTCGCTGTTAATTTCACGTTGGCAGTCGAATATTCGGCCTTGTAGCTAACAGCGGTAGCCCCTCCTCACTGTGGCGGGACTGCCCAGTCATGGTGCGGGGAACTCGCAAGTCCTCACAAACGCTAACCAGGCCTCTTCTGAGGCCTAGCTGGTTAGGTTAGCTTGATTTAGCGGAGCAGGCTGTGTGTGTGTGTGTGTGTGTGTGTGTGTGTGTGTGTGTGTGTGTGTGTGTGTGTGTGTGTGTGTGTGTGTGTGTGCGTGAGGGTGTGTGTGCCAGTATGAGTTGTGCTCTAGTGCTTGTGAGTGTAAGGTTTTAGATTGGCCGCTAACTTCGGGCAAGTTGTGCGTTAAATAGAGACGACAGCAAAGGCTTCAAGAGGCACTCCGTAGCTATCTCACTTACCCACAGTCAAAAAACATTTTCGACACTCATTACCTTTCACTTTTCCAACCTTCAAAATAAGAGCGGCACACATCCTAATAAATAATAGTGGTAATAAAACAGAAGTCATAAAAATAGCTTACTTTAATAAAGCTATTACAATTGCATTTGGAATTGTATTTAAAAGCACTTGACATACCAATTATAATGTTAAATACCAAATTACTAAATTCAAGTTTATTGCTTTTGAAATGATGTACTTGCATTATTATGCCGTATAATTTATGAAAAAATTGTCCCAAAAATGTTGTCAATAATATCGATTATCAACAATAAATGATTGAAATTATTTAATCTTTGTAATTCATTATTATAAACTATAATTATTATTATATAGCCCTAAGTATATACAGTAAATAAATACAACACGGGTACATTTTAAGCTTGTTGATGTAAACTGAACCAAAAATGTGTGATATTTCAAACCATCCGCGGATGCCCAAAATCCACATTTACTTTTGTTCTGACATCATAAAAAGACATCGCTGGTGCCATTGCATCGTACCCCCCTAAAATAACTTTAAAATGTGGCTTAAAACATTTCTATTTTACATTCATTTGTATCTCCATGATTTCCTACAGTAGGTACTCCTGTTGGTTGTTCACTCATTTCTTTTGTGACCTCGTCCTTTCTTCTCCTTTGATCTCAGCTAATTGGTTGCGTAAGGGCGGGGCTTGCTGCCATATCACGCCATGAAGATGCAGTGGACAGTGATGGAGAGCTTGGATGTGAGGCGACAGATGTCTTGCATCACGGCTAAACTCTGTCCTCTAACGAGGGTAACACACACACACACACACACACACGCACAAACATCAAAGAGTGTGTGAGGTAATGGCAGACATTCCCATGCAGCACAGGTGGAAATGATCCAGTGTGAAAATGTCACAGTCAATGCCTGCATCTGATTGATTAGAGGAGGAAATAATCAGCTCTGCTGTGTTGAAAGAAATTATTTTTTTAAATAAAAAGCCACTGTAATTTCCTTGGCCCCCTTTGGAAGCAACAGGCGCACCCACGTAGTTCGAAGAAGAGCTGTGGCTCCCCCTGCTGGACACTTTTGCTACAACCACACTAGTAACAAGTCATATCGTCTACTAAGTCATTAATTTACTTTAGCAGTTGACTTCCCCACAGAAAATCAAGTTAAAAGAAATATATTTAACTGTGGCTATCATTAAAAATCACAACACAAATAAAGTAAAACTTGCATGTAGCGAAGAGGGAGGTGGAGGTGTTTGCTGGCTGCCACCTAGTGGCCTTGTATAGGTACTGGTGGAATGGATAAACACAATAGTATCGCTCATATTCCCCCACACCCCCCAACTATAAAAGCGCAGGATGGTCTCAGGCTGTGGAGTCATGAGTGAGAGTGGCGGGGGTTTGGAGCACATCAGGTGAGTGCATGCCTAAACAGAAATCTACTTATTTTAAACTTTCTAACCTCATAATTGCATCGCACCTAACTCTGTCACATGACTTTGAGCTTAAGTTTTCATTATATTTTCATGTTCAATTAATTATACAGCTACAATCTATATTTGTCTGTAATTGTAAATAAATTCAAGTGTGGGCACACGTCACAATGCGCATGTTATACAATTATTGAAAAATATGTTTGTTCCCCGGGGAATCAGGAGGAATAAGAAGAATTTAAAAAATAATCAAACATTTTTAATTTAATATATTTATAATGTCAATAAATACATACATGCCATTTCTAATTTCATGTATTGATTTTAATGCATTTGGTTTTTTTTGTTTATTTCATGACATTTCTAATAATTCTAACTATTGTTTTGTATTATTACTTGTTACTATTTATTTTTTGTTATTTATTTATTCATTACCTTTGCCTTTTTTATATACTGTATGTATATTATTTATGTATATTATATGTCCAAACCTGTTTAGACATGACAAGAAAAAAGTACATTTTCTTCCTAAATTGAACCATCCATTTATTAAGTAGAGGTTCAATAAACCATGAATAAATGCGCAAAACTGATGACACATATCAAATAAGGGCAATTTAACCGCAGATTATTAGTGATGATTAATCATCTTAGTGAATAAATGAAAGATAATTAATAGTAAGAATTGTAATAAAATGTTTTACTGTACATAAATTAATAATAGCAACAGAATTCCCAAATAAAGTCTCCCACAACCCCTGTATGCCCTGCATGTTTGCAATTAGTGTGATTAGTGAGGATGCTGTGACGTCCTCATTGTGTTTGTGCTCCCACTAACAATGTGATGACAGGGAATTGAGGTTCTGGTTCTGGTAGGGTTCACCAGGACAAAGATCCCCCTGTGTTCTACACTAAATGTAAAGTGTGTGTGTGTGTGTGTATTTGCTTCAAATGAGCGGAAACCGCCGACAGAACCTTTTCCAGTTTCGGTGTTCCCATTCCAGGAGGTGCTGCTTCCCCTGCCGAGCGCCACACCATCCCTGCTGGCCGCCATCGTCCATCACTGACGCCATGGCCGCTTTCAAGGGCATCTGGACTCAGGAGTTCTGGCGATGCGTTGGCGCAGAGTTCTTAGCCACGCTCCTCTTCGTCCTACTGGGCCTGGGCTCCACCATCAATTGGGGGGCCGCTGGAGGCGAGCCCCAGATCACCGACTTGGCCCACATCTCGCTGTGCTTTGGCCTGGCCATCGGCACAATGGTTCAGTGCTTTGGCCACATCAGCGGCGCTCACATCAACCCGGCGGTCACGGCCGCCATGGTGGTGACCCACAAGCTGAGTGTGGCCAAGGCTGTGTTCTACGTGCTGGCCCAGTGCCTGGGCGCCACGGTGGGGGCGGCCATCCTGTACGGAGTCACGCCAGCCTCGGTGAGGGGGGCCATGGGCGTCACAGCGGTAAGAGGAAGACATTTTACTGACTTCCGTCTAGGAAGCTTACACGGTGTCACGCTGCTCTCCTCCCAGGTGAACAAGAACCTGTCAGTGGGGAACGCTCTGATGGTGGAGATCTTAATCAGCTTCCAGCTGATCTTCACTGTCTTTGCCACTTGTGACCACAAACGCAGCGACCTGAAGGGCTCGTCGGCATTGGCCATCGGCCTGTCGGTGTGCGTCGGCCACCTTTTTGCTGTAAGGTCACCTCACCTCAGTCGTCATCTTCTCTTGCGTCTCGCTGGTGGAGGGTGAAGGAGGTTGTGTTTATCCGATCCTTAGATTCCGTACACTGGCGCTAGCATGAATCCTGCTCGCTCCCTTGGCCCGGCAGCGATCACATGGTCCTGGGAAAACCACTGGGTAACGTATTTGTGATAGAGGAGTTTTTGTCGTACTTGTTATTTATCAAGGATAGTATTTATGTTCAGGTGTACTGGGTGGGCCCGGCCCTGGGAGGGAGTGTGGCCGCAGCCCTGTACGAGTACCTGTTCTGTCCGGACCCCGAAGCAAAGAAACGTTACTCTGAAGGCTTCATCAAGACACCCTTCATGGGCTCCAAACAGCGGCAGGACTCGGTCACGGCTCAGGAGCCGCTCTTTGGCGCCATGGAGGCTGAGCGGGTGGACAGGAAGGAGCGGGGCAGGGAGCGGGAGGTCTCCGGGGAGGTTCTGTCATCGGTATGACTAGGCAGGAAGCAGGTCCAGGTCTGCATACCCGAGGCGACGCCGGGTCTGAAGGAGACGGACCTGCTGTAGACAAGCATCAGCCACTTAAAGGTACTTTTGGGTTACGACTTGTACTTTAAAATAATATTTACTTATCTGCAGAAAGTACCAGGTCTTCATTGGATGAAAGAGGCTTTTATAAGTACATCAGCATTTTATAATGACTAAAAATAAACAATGAACGTATGTATTGTACATGGATACGGATGTCTTTTGTCTCAGGTAATGTTTCATTTCAACCAGCAGGTGTCACTATCGGCCTGACTGTGTGCGCGTGACACACACACACACGCACGCACACACACACACACGTTGACAGTTTGTGGTCCCGCACAAGCAATACATTTGTAACTCCATTCATTGAAACTGTGATCCCCATAGAAAATACATAGGATTGACCTGTTCCAGGGTTAAAATGTGGCCACCATAAAAGCTTCAGAGCCACATTTGAACATTCCTAAGTGCAAAAAGCCTTTTGAGGTTCTTTTGTATAACACCGGCTTCACTGTAGATGAAACCAGTTTGTCTGTTTTTGCACAAATGTAGTTCATGTTCTGTTCCTGCAGCTCGTCTTTCCTTTTGAACTCCTCCAACCTCCCCCTCCTACGACTCAGCACACATTTTATCCTCACTTGAACGTGCACACACACACACACACACACACACACACACACACCATCACATCTTTAATCTCCTCAGGTTGCCTGCTAGCTAAAGTGTGTTCTTTCTGTAAATGCTTTGCTGATTAGTCAAGGAGCAAATTACCTGCATGCCCCTTTCCTCCCTTCTCAAAAACACTCGGTGTGCACATCTCCTTTTGAAGACGGGCCATGTTATTTCTCCAGGCCTGGGTGATAAAACGGAAAAAAGGCGCACGTGCGCTCAGGACAGCTCTTATTAGCGTGTGAACAGAGTGCATACAAATCAGACCTGCGCTGTGTATCCGAAGCACAGCTTATTGTTATGTGACCGCCATCTGTGAAGCAACATGGCTAACGACCAAACTGCTTCTCGTCATGTGACATGAAAACGGAGGCACGGCTGCTGCTTTTTGGCCTCTAAAGGATGGTAGCGTGGCTACAACGCTCACAGGTTGAGGCCACAGGGAAGACGCTGGACACATTGGAGAGACTATGTCTTTCAACTGGCCTGGGAACGCATCAGGATCTGCCAGGGAGAGGGAAGTCTGAGCTTCTCTGCTTGGGCTGCTGCCCCTGTGACCCAACCTCGGATAAGCAGAAGAAGATGGATGGATGGATGGATGGAAAAGAAGTAGTGGGTAAATATTGCTATCGTCATTTTCAGGACACAATGACATTAATGGATTTGGGACATCATCATCATCATCAATGTTTGCAAGAAGTACCTAAGTACACAGTGTACACATTACAGTATGCTCAAGTTTACTGATAAAGACTTAAATGTGTTATTTATGCACAAGAGGCCATAGGTACATCTGGTATGTTCCTGGAGGTAGCAGAAATGAAGATGCCGAGGTTCTTTTTGGGTGTGACCAGGATGGACAGGATCAGGAATGAGCACATCAGAGGGACAGCACATGTTAGAGGTTTTGGAGATAAAGTCAGAGAGGCCAGACTGAGATGGTTCGGACATGTCCCGAAGGGTGATAGTGAATATATTGGTAGAAGGATTGTGAGTTTTGAACTGCCAGGCAGAAACCTTGAAGAAGACCAAAGAGGAGGTAGTGAAAGACGACATGAAGGTGACTGGTAAGAGAGAAGAGGATGCAGAAGACAGGCTTAGATAGAGGCGATTTATTTGCTGCCGCGACCCGTGAAGGTATAACAAGAAGAAGGTACAATATGTCTCTGCCGCGTAGTGACTTGGTCTTACATCTACAGTCTAGTCACAACCGGTGTGGAAAAACTGTGGAACATGTCCGGTTTGGTCCTATTCCTTAACTGTTTACATGCTGGATTAAATCAATTTCTACCCGGAGGAGTCCTAACACACCAGTGGACTGAAGTCTGGAACCAACGGAGATTGGTTAGTTTGAGCATTTCGTGATCTTTGCAATCTGAGCAAAACAACAATACATGTTTGTGCTTTAGAATCCAGTACAAACCGCTGTGTCTCATATGCTCTGAAATTGTAGCTCAGGTCAAATGCAAGCATGTGACCCCAGATGATTGAAGGGGACATATCCATTATTCTGTGAGTGCACTTAACAGCATAGCTTAGAGCCCAGTAAAAGACCTGACTCAAAGTTAAACAAAAGGAGGAATTGTGGAACAAAATCAAGCAAATCCCAATGTCAGCTACAGCAATAACCACAAAATCGGAACTTTTAGGATCTATTGTTGCAGCTGTTCTTTTTTTTTTTTAGCTCATTCTACAGACCTAATGTCTGAAAGGGGTGGGCAAAGTGTGGCCCACGGTTCACATCAGGCCCGCCAAGTGTCTTAATCTAGTCCAGCTGCAAGGCATGCAGGGTAGCAGGTGGTAGTCTATCTTGCCAGATTTTGCTGTGTTTGTCGCATTTTCTGCCGGAATGCAAAATATGTTGAGTATTAAACAAAGAAAAGTTAACAGTCATAGTTCATATTGTTGTTGCCGCTGGACTACCCAGCTTGCCTTGCGGGCATTTGTTATGTTTAGCACGTAGTTGTCTATCACACACGGTAGAAGTAGTTGATTTGCGTGATGTCGTTTTGTTTGATGGCGCTTTCATATAAACAGCCCCTCCGCCAAGTTTTTAACCTGATGTGGCCCGCGAGCCAAAAAGTTCGCCCACCCCTGTCTTAAAACATTTCACAATGGCACTGGAATGCTAAATCCGATACTTTTGCACATTTAAAGTGATGCAATAACTATTTTCCCTGGTAACTAATTACATTTATGAAGGAGCGACTCCGGAGCTAATTTAAATCACTTTTTGGGAAAGTAACAAAAAACTCCAAGTAAGCTGGTGACCACTAAAATGATAACAGAACAATCCAGTCAGGCCTGTTTTTTTCCACGTGAAGTCTTCATGTGGACCCGTCTGTAATAATCTATGGTGCGTGTGTCTATGACTGACGTCACAATTTGTGTAGGCTTATTTAGATGGTGTGTTACAGCGTGTAAGGTTAAAATGGGTGTGCACACAATAGTAACAATCCTGTGACGTCACGTGCCTTTTAAGTGACACAATGAGGCACTTCAATCAACTCGATTTAATTGGCTGAAGCTAAATAAACGTATTTTATGCTTGACGAGGGTGTTACCGGGAGCGTGCACGGCGGCACGTTATCTTAAAATTAGAGCGTGCGCGTGCTGAAGGTCACTAAAACACAAAAGGGCTTTTTGGGCGCTGCGGTCCAATATAGCGCATGCGCAGTGCGAGAGGACTGCTTCTGTGCAGACTGCAATATGGCGAGAATGTCTGACAGCAGCGGAGACACGGAGCACACCAGCTGGGGGGACGACGAGGACATCCAGGAGGTGCGGATCAGCGGGGGGGAGGAGGAGGACCTGGACTGGGTGTCGGGCGGCGCAGTGGCGGTCCTCAGCAGGAGTATGGACGAGGGGGAGGGCAGCAGCCCCCCCGCAGTGACAGACTCTCACCTGGCCGCTCACTTCCCGCGCTCAGAGCGGAACAAGCTAAGTGAGAACACCCGTCTGGCGACCCGGTACGCGGTCCGGATCTTCAGGGAGTACCTGAGCGAGAAGGCTCTGAGTCCGGACTTTGAAAGTCTGGCCAAGGATGACCTGTGCGCGCTGCTGCGCTCCTTCTACGCGGAAGCGCGCTCCAAAAGTGGACAGCTGTACAGCAAGTCTTCCCTCATCAGCATCCGCAGCTCCCTAAACCGATACCTCAACGACCCGCCCTACTGCCGAACCCTGGACCTCACCAAGGATCCGGAGCTGCGCAGCGCCAACTTGACCCTGGCGGCGGTCATCCGGCGTCTGGAGGAGCAGGGGGCGGGGCCGGTCGTCCAGAAGCAAGCCATCACTCCCTCGGACCTGCGCAGACTGTACGAGTCTTCCATGTTCGACGTGGACACGCCGTTCGGGCTCCTGAATAAGGTCTGGTTCGAGACCTGCATGTACTTCTGCACCAGGGGCCGAGAGAACCAGAGGGAGCTGCAGGAGGACTCCTTCGGTCTGGCCGTGGACGAACACGGCCGGAAGTTCGTCTACTTCAAAGCCCTGGGACCCTACCACAAGTCCCGCCACCCCAGGAGGAAGTCCGAGGCGGATGACGTCACCCTGCCGCGAATGTACGAGACGTGCACGGAGCTCTGCCCGTACGCCAGCTTCGTCCGGTACCTGTCCAAACGGAACCCCCTGTGCCGGGCCTTCTTCCAGAGACCACGTGACCACTGCTGCGCCTCGGAGGTCACGTGGTTCGAGAACAAGGCCATCGGCAAGAACCTGCTGGGCACGCGCATGCAGATGCTGTCTCGCGCCGCGAAGCTGTCCAAGACCTACACCAATCACTGCATAGGGGCCGTGGCCATCTCGACGCTGGACGGCGTCGTGGGCGCCGCTGCCACGGCGAGCTGCGTTGCCTCGGAGACGCGGCAGGGTCGCGTGGCGCACGGAGGACTCCTGCACGTGGAGGAGAGACATGCGCAGTACACTGTCCTGTCCGCAGTCAAACAGGTAGTCACACATTTCAATGTGACTTTCTCTTTGTATTGTGTTGCTTACGTAAAGGCAGGGGTGTCCAAAGGGTGGCTCGAGGGCCGTTTTTGGTGTAGCTCATTTTTTATTGGCCCTCAGCCTATTGTAAAAAAAAAAGGGTAATTATTAATCTAATTGTTATGTCACACACAACACAAAGCTAACATGTGGATGTGTGTTCAGATAGCTTAGCATGTATTGACCACACATGGGCTTGGTTTTAGCAGATTTTTTTGTACCAAATGTCTAAAAGTAGCCCCCATTCACATGTTCTTTTGCGCTGGAATACCAGGAAAAGCTGAAAACGCCAAATGTGATCATTCCACAACATCTGGTGCAATATCTGGCACACGTCCGCACAATCGATTCGTCTAATCATGTATGGCTGCTCAGTATCGATGCAGGAGTCTTCTTCCGGTGCATCTGATCCGTTACATCCTCAAAATGGTATTGGTCAAGTTGCTTTATCGTTAACATCCATAGTGCTGTGGGAGTCAAGCCATCCAGTACCAGAAGCAGCAAAGCAACCCCAAAACATCAGTGAACCTCTACCACGTTTAACCGTAGAGACCGTGTTCTTGGCTTTGAAGGCCTCATTTTTGTTGTGTGGTAAACAGCAGAGTGTGATGCTTTGCCAAAAGTTCTACATCTGTCCATGGGACGTTCTCCCAGAAGGACTGGCTTTTTTTTATGTCTGTGTCAGCAATGGACTCTTCCTGGGCCAAAATTCAAATGCAGTGGACCGTGCGGGCGGACACTGTTGAGCTTGAATTTGGGGTGCCGCAGGGGTGCCAATGTTTTTGACCATGACCATTTTGGCCTAATGAAGTGTCCACCCGGTGGGAGTTTTGTCATGTACATTCGCATCTGTTGCCGTGGGTAACCATGCCTTGCTAATTTGTTTACCCAGCATGCACTACGGTGACAGCCTCAAGGTGAACGACGCCTGCTGGGTTATGTCCGTTATCAGTAAATATGATGTCATTTGCTTCTAATAAACACGTGACTAACAGGACTGTTTGGATCTGATAGTAATCCCAGAGAGGCTAAAGATGACAAATATAGGCGGAGAACGTGAATGGATGAGAGGTGCATCATAAAAGAACCCAGCAGTCACGGCCAATGGCGAGCCTGAGGCAGCCATTACTTGTGTTTTAGCGAGGGCCAAGCAGCAGTGGATGCTTCTGGATTGCAGATGGATGAGGGAGGCAGGGAGGGAGGCGGGGTACATTTTAAGGTGACTCATTTAGAAACCTCGGTAATGTCGCCTTCGGGCCGCATGTTGCTGGATGCTTTGTCAGCTGGATGTAGTCCATCACTGTCTGTGTTCTACACAGCCTGCACACGCTCTTTGGTCCAAGCCTGCGCGCGTCACCAAGATAGCCGCCTAGTGGTCACCCTCTTCTCCTTTTGTGTGCCAGGACGGCGGAGGCGACAGCTTTGACACGCTGGCAACCTCGGTGTCTCCACTGGGGTCGACCGGCATCCCCGCCGCCGCCCAGCTCACCAAAACGAACGCGCCCGTCCACATCGACGTCGGAGGTCACATGTACACCAGCAGCCTAGCCACCCTGACCAAGTACCCCGAGTCACGGTGAGAGACACTCGGCAGAATGTCCTCGGAACCAAGAGAGGGCAGCATTTCACTGAAAAAGTTAGCTTGTAAGAATCTTCATAGACTTTACAAAACACATTTGACACGTAACGTTCCTTCACGTAACGAATGTCACAAAGGACGTTGTCTTCTTCAGTTTGCAAACTCGTTCTTCAGTAGTCCCCGTGTGTGACGCGCCAGCAGTGTGTTTGTCTTTGTCCCGTGTGACACGGGGCGGCAGGATCGGACGTCTGTTCGACGGACGCGAGCCCATCGTGTTGGACAGTCTAAAGCAGTACTACTTCATCGATCGGGACGGCGCCATGTTCCGGTACATCCTCAACTTCCTGCGCACCTCCAAGCTCCTCCTGCCGGATGACTTCAAAGTGAGTGTCCGTGCCCCCTAATAGCCCTAAAATCTTTGATCTGTCCACTCGGGGCGAACTCAGTATTATCCAAGTGGATGACCTTTGCTCTTTTAGGAGTACGCGCTGCTCTACGAGGAGGCCGCCTTCTTCCAGCTGGTACCCTTGCAGGCAGAACTCCAGCGCTGGCGGGCAGAGCGGGAGCGCAAGAATGCGTTGCAGCCGTGGGAGTGCGTCATGGTTCAGGTATCCCAAGACCTGACCGAGAGGATCAGCATAAGCGGCCGCCGTTCCACCATTGAGGAGGTCTTTTCAGAGGTCGCGGAGGCCGGTGGCGAATCCCAAATCGGCAGCCGGGTGCACGACTCCACACACGTCTTCCGCTTTCCGCTCAGTGACTACTGCCACATGAACTCTGTCCAGGTATGGAACACTCACAAAAACTCTGCCCTGTCCTACATTTCCAACCTTTTAGACTTGCGTACAGTCAAAGGTTTTCTAGAATGACACTAGTATTGGTTTTCACAAAGTGACATCGGACTTACTCCCCTTTTCTTTTCTGGAGAAGCCTTTTGTCTGGATTGTAAATGGCATTTACGGCTCTTTGAGGGGAGCCGGATCTTGGCGAGCCGTTCCTTTCAAAGAGCCGTTTAAAAAACGGTTTCATTTGGCTCATTTTTTAGTACGTTTTAAGAAACCAGCCTGGCTTTAACTCGTTTTATATGGGAAATAATCACTAGAAGGTAATTAATTTAGAAACCCCACCCATAAGAACTTGAATTACTCTGAAATAGTAATTGTAAATATTCCACAGGGTGGCGCCATATCCCGCTGCTTTGACAGTGACGTCACTATTTTGAATGCGTATAAACCATGACTTGAACACATGTAAACATGAAAAAACTATGAATTTCCGTGCAAAACAGCTTTTAGTGCAACAATTTCCACACAAGAACATTGTTAATAATAGAGAAGAACCAAACATACATAGACTGGTGGACTGTCCTGAGTTGCATTTTGTTGCTCTGTAAAAAAGCTAAACCCTAAGGAGGACTCGGAAACAGTCTGTGGGTTAATTGCATATCTAATAATCACCATGCTGGGCTGCGCTCCTATCCATGTAACTAGCGGAAAAAAAATTGAAAAGAACCAGTTCGTCCCTGAACGTCACACACTATTCTGGATGCCCCAAACAATCACAAAAGGGATTTGTAAGAGTCTGGTGTGGTCACTCATCTTGATTTTCAACTCCAGTTTGACAAAAGCGGGCTATGTTCTGCCATATGTTACCATGGAGATTTATTGGCATGCTGCAGACCAGGCTAGGGTGACGGATCTATTTCATGTCATCCCATATCTCAGTTGGTAGTCACCATAAATGGAAACCAATAATTATCCCATTGCCCACTACAAATGATCACTTTCGACTATATCCACTGTCGTTCATTTCAATCATTGTATATAAATGATTTTAGGTGACTTTGCAATTCATCTTATCACTCTCCATCACATTATGGAGTCTATGCAACTGCAGCCATGAAAACTGAAGCAGCAGACTTTATGAAAATGTGTGTATTCTCAAAACTTTTGGCCGTGACTATATATGTTGAAATCTTGTAAAGTCAAACCTCACTTTTGGTACAACATTGGAAGTAACCTAAGTCAGTTTGCCCTGCCAAAGCATCCTATGCGTTGGTAACTAACGTGCTTTTTTTCATTGTGTGACTGCTAAATAACCTGCCATGGGGCCGAAGAACATTGCAAGTGTCATTCACTTCATAGAGGCGAGAAACACTAACCATCCATTCCTCATTGATCATTATTTTGCATTGTTCCTTAACAGGTGTGTCCAAATACTTCAGTCTGCAAGGTTTACAGTCATTAGTGTAAGTGTAACACAGTATAAATCCATCCATCCACCAATCCATTTTCTTTTGCTTATCCGAGGTCGGGTCGCGGGGGCAGAAACCTGAGCAGGGAAGCCCAGAGGTCCCTCTTCCCGGCCACTTTGTCTAGCTCTTTCCAGCGGATGCTGAGGCGTTCCCAGGCCAACTGAGAGACATAGTCTCTCCAACGTGTCATGGGTCTTCCCAGAGGCTTCCTGCCGGTTGGACGTGCCTTGAACACCTCCCCAGGAAGGCGTTCGGGAGGCATCCTAACCAGGTGCCCGAGCCACCTCATCTGACTCCTCTCAATGCGGAGGAGCAGCGGTTCTACTCCGAGTCTCTCCCGGATGACAGTGCTTCTCACCCTATCTCTAAGGGAGAGCCCAGCCACCCTGCGGAGAAAACTCATTTCGGCCGCTTGTACCCGCAATCTTGTCCTTTCGGTCACTACCCAAAGCTCATGACCATAGGTGAGGGTAGGAACGTAGATCAACCGGTAAATTAAGAGCTTTGCCTTTTGGCTCAGCTCTCTTTTCACCACGACAGACCGGTGCAAATCCGCAGAATCCGCATCACTGCAGACGCTGCACCAATCCGCCTGTCCATCTCGCGTTCCATCCTTCCATCACTCGTGAACAAGATCCCGAGGTACTTAAACTCCTCCACTTGAGGCAGAACCTTATCCCCGACCCGGAGATGGCTCTCCACTCTTTCCCGGGCGAGAACCATGGACTCGGACTTGGAGGTGCTGATTCTCATTCCAGCCGCTTCACACTCAGCTGCGAACCGATCCAGTGAGAGTTGAAGGTCACTGCTTGATGAAGCCAGCAGGACCACATCATCTGCAAAAAGCAGAGATCGAATCCTGCGGCCACCAAACTGAAACCCCTCAACGCCCTGGCTGCGCCTAGAAATTCTGTCCATGAAAATAGTGAACAGAATCGGTGACAAAGGGCAGCCCTGGCGGAGTCCAACCCTTACTGGAAAGGGGTCCGACTTATTGCCGGCAATGCGAACCAAACTCTGACACCGGTCATACAGGGAACGAACTGCCTGGATTAGGTGGTCCGATACCCCATATTCCCGGAGCACTCCCCACAGTATTCCCCGAGGAACGAATGCCTTCTCCAACTCCACAAAACACATGTAGACTGGTTGGGCAAACTCCCGTGCACCCTCAAGGACCCTGCCGAGAGTAGTATAGAGTTGGTCCACAGTTCCATGACCAGGACGAAAACCACACTGCTCCTCCTGAATCCGAGATTCGACTATCCGGCGGATCCTCCTCTCCAGAACCACTGAATAGACCTTACCGGGAAGGCTGAGGAGTGTGATCCCACGATAGTTAAAACACACCCTCCGGTCCCCCTTCTTGAAAAGCGGGACCACCACCCCGGTCTGCCAGTCCAGGGGCAGCGACCCCGACGTCCACGCAATGCTGCAGAGTCGTGTCAACCAAGACACGCTCACAGCATCCAGGGCCTTAAGGAACTCCGGGCGGATCTCATCCACCCCCGGGGCCTTGCCACCAAGGAGCTTTTTGACCACCTCGGTGACCACAGCCCCAGAGATAGGCGAACCCGACTCAGAGTTTCCAGGCACTGCTTCCATGTTGGAAGGCGTGTCGGTGGGATTGAGGAAGCCTTCAAAGTATTCCCCCCACCGGTCCACAACATCTCGAGTCGAAGTTCAGCACACCGTCCCCACCATACACGGTGTTGACTGTGCACTGCTTCCCCCGCCGAAGACGGCAGATGGTGGTCCAGAATCTCTTTGAAGCCATCCGGAAGTCGTTTTCCATGGCCTCTCCGAACTCCTCCCATGTCCAGGTTTTTGCCTCAGCAACCACCAGAGCTGCAGACCGCTTGGCCTTCCGGTACCTGTCAGCTGCCTCCAGAGTCCCATGGGCCAAGATGACCTGATAGGACTCTTTCTTCAGCTTGACAGCATCCCTCACCACTGGTGTCCACCAACTGGTTCTGGGATTACCGCCACGACAGACACCGACCACCTTACGCCCACAGCTCCGATCGGCCGCATCGACAATGGAGGCACGAAGCATCGCCCACTCGGATTCAATGTCCGCTGCCTCCCTCGGAACCTGGTCAAAGCTCTTCCGTAGGTGGGAGTTGAAACTCCTTCTGACAGGGGACTCTGCCAGGCGTTCCTAGCAGACCCTCACAATGTGTTTGGGTCTGCCAGGTCTGACCGGCATCCTCCCCCACCATCGGAACCAACTCACCACCAGGTGGTGATCAGTTGACAGCTCCGCCCTTCTCCTCACCCGAGTGTCCAAAACATGTGGGCGCAAGTCCGACGACACAACCACATAGTCAATCATCGAACTGCGGGTCAGGGTGTCCTGGTGCCAAGTGCACATGTGGACACCCTTATGCTTGAACATGGTGTTCGTTATAGACAATCCGTGACGAGCACAGAAGTCCAATAACAAGACACCGCTCGGGTTAACATCAGGGGGGCCGGCCGTCCCTCCCAATCACACCTCTCCAGGTCTCATTGTCGTTGCCAACATGAGCGTTGAAGTCACCCATCAGAACAGGGGAATTGCCCGAGGGAGCACTCTCTAGTACTTCCTCTAAGAACTCCAAAAAGGGCGGGTATTCTGTACTGTACCGCATAAGCGCAAACAACCGTCAGGACCCGTCCCCCCACCCTAAGGCGTAGGGAATCTACCCTCTCGTTTACTGGGTTAAACTCCAACGTGCAGGCTTGAAGCCGGGGGGCAACTAGAATTGCCACCACTGCTCGTCGCCCCTCATTGCCGGCAACACCAGAGTGGAATAAAGTCCAACCCTTCTCGAGAGGACTGGTTCCAGATCCCTTGCCGTGCGTTGAGGTGAGTCCGACTATATCGAGCCGGAATTTCTCCCTCTCACGCACCAGCTCAGGCTCCTTCCCCGCCAGAGAGATGACATTCCACGTACCGACAACTAGCTTCTGTAGCCAAGGATCGGACCGCCAAGGCCTCTGCCTCCGGCCGCCACCCAGCTCTCTTTGCACCCGATCCCGTGCAAAGAGAGTGGTGAGCTCATGGGAGGGGGGACCCACGTTACCTTTTCGGGCCGTGCCCGACCGGGCCCCATGGGTGCAGGCCCGGCCACCAGATGCTCACCATCGTGCCCCGCCTCCGGGCCTGGCTGGGGCCCCGGTGACCCGCGTCCGGACGAGGGAAAACGAAGTCCATTGTTATTGTGCATCATTGGGGTCTATTGAGCCACTCTTTGTCTGGTCCGTCCCTTAGAACCTGTTTGTCATGGGTGACCCTACCAGGCGCATGACAGCCCCCGACAACTTAGCTCCTAGGATCATTGGGACATGCAAACTCCTCCACCACGATAAGGTGGTGATTTAGGAAGGAGGCACAGTATAAATCCGCTGTTTTCATTATGTATGTCCCATATTGGCATGAAAATGTAATCACGGCCAATATTCTTGGTTTTTCCTTGAAATGAAAACCGATATAGCCCTTTAAGTGCCAAAGTTGCAACATTGCTGCAATATGAGGCCTTATGTAGTTCTTACTTAACACCAGATGGCAGACATCTGTAACGTCAATCCCCGCAAGATTTGTGGGCGTGTTCCAATGCAAACTTTTGGAATTTTTAGACTTTGAACCGCTGTGTTCATGCGGCAGTGGGTCCGCTCGCCATAACAGCGTTGTCAAAACGTCTTTGATGTCAAGGTGGGGTTGCGTAGACATATATACGTAGATGCCGCTTCCATTGCTGAGGATCTTGCCATATTGGATGTGGCAAGAGTCGGAACAGAGAAGAGCCCCATTAACGTACGACCATTTTTACTGCCCAAATAATTATTAATTAATATTAATATTTGATGTACTGTATAGACAGCACGATTTCACCATTAAAACGTCGTTTTGAGAACATTATTTGCCGATGTTGTGGAAAACACTCTATTCATTTGTTCATTTTACGTCTACACATGTCCATATGAATTGTTATCAGAAATCGAGAGTTTGCCATATCGGCAAAAAAGCCGATTTAAGTTGCGTCTTGTGTGCGTCTTCCTGCAGGTGTTGGAGCGACTGCAGCAAAGTGGATTCTGCATCACGTGCGGCTCATGTGGCGGCGGCGTGGACTCCCCTTCGCACTTCAGCGAGTACGTGCTCCAGAGGGCGGGGCTAGGCGGCCGGCGCCTCTTCGTGCGAGTCAAACACGAAGAGCTGGACACAAGTCCGCATGACAGGAAGTGAGGTGATACATGAACCCATACACGGCCTGTAAATAGTGTGAAATAATGTGACTTTTAGCACAGACAAAAGAAAAACCTGCAAATAAGACAAAAAAAATGCTTGTGATAATTTTTTAATGTGGCGGACAAACAAACAGAATTGAAACACTTTTCCAACTTAAGTAAGAAGAACATAAAAATAACAAATCCCCACCAAAATGAAGAACTTTACTTACAGCAGCAGCTGCATGAATAACAAAAATGAGTCAATATTAACACCAATGTGTAGTATTATTCATAGCTGGCCAACAAGTTATCAGAGCATTGCTTTGTACAGAATGAGGGAGCGACGCAGGAAGTTGTCCTGCTCCATGCACGCCAGCAGGTCACGCAGCATGACCCGTGTCACGCGCTGAAACCCCTGTCTGGGCGGCAGGGACACCTGATACACACAGGAAAAAAAGTTAAACTACACAACGAGTAAAGCAACAGGCATTCACAGAAAATCTAAATCTTACCCCTCCTTCCGTCTGGGTGAGCGGTCTCTTCCTACGTGGCCCGATGGCGGCCAAAGCGGTGATGTTTGCCTCGCGCTGCTGCAGCTGAGCTTCTTCTATTTGTTGCAGCTAAACACAGAAGGAACAATGTGAGCGGGTGGACATACACATTTCATCGAGAGAATGAAGAGTCACCTCTTTGGCTCGCTGCTTGAGCTGCTGGTGCTGCGGGTCCTCGGTGTGGGAGCGACTCTGTGGGACAGGTGTGATGTCAGACAGACGCTCTAAAAGCTTTCCGCTTCGTGTCCAACGTACCCTGGCCAAGCGCAGCAGCCTCTCCCGCTCCTCCTCGTCTTTCCTCTTCTTCTTCAAACTCTCCACTTCCTCCAGGAAACGCAGCTGAGCGCGCACGTCGCTCACTTTGGCGTGCCACAAGTCCTCCTGCAATGCACAGAGCGGTTATGTGAGATTCTTTTGGCCCTTTGATATTCTTTTGACTCTTTAAGGCCCAACAACTGAAGAAACTTGCACAGAACAGAGTAAACACGCTACAAACCCATCGAGTTTAGGTCTAGATATGCCAAGTAATTACAAAGATTTCATGGGAAAAAAAACCATATTCAAATATAATCATTTTACTGGGACAATAATAAATATATTCATTCATCACACAAAAATAAACATTAACTTGCCAATGTTCACTCTGTGCATTGCTTTCAGCACCTCACCAAGGGAGTGAGCCCTTTCGTCAGTCTCTTTTTCTCGGCGGGTGGAGGCAGGGCCGATAGCGACACACAGAGTGCAAAAAGAAATTAAATTAGCAGATTGCAATATGTTGTCTTTTTTTCCCCGCCTCGTATGGTCACGTCTCGTGACACCTAATAATAACTCACTATTTTGGTAGTATTTAATAAATAATATCTTAGTAATAATAATTAGAGCTGCAACCATTAGTTCATGAGTAAAAAAAAAATCAATTTGCCAATTGAACAAAAACTATTTTGGGTATTTTATTTGATTTAAAAATATAAACACCCTCTAATTTCAGCCTCTCAAATGTGAATATTGTTTATTTCCTTAGTCATCCATGAAAGCAGACCGATTAAATCTGTGTTTTAGGCAAAAACTAGAGATTAAAAAGAGCCTCTATTCTGATATGTTGCGGCCCTAATAATATTTAAAATAAAAACTATGCATGGCCATTGCATTTCTTTTTTGCTAGAATTTAGTTACATACTTAGTTATTATCTAGTAGCACATTTTTCTGAGGTCTCTTGGGGTTACGATAATTGCTGATCATAATTTTTTGATTTGAGTTGCGTTTCCCTGTGAATAGCAGAAAAAAAACATAAAAATGCCTCACACTGTAGGGGCCATTTTGTGGCTAAAATTCCCACAAAAATATAGAAATCGAATGCTGAATAGGCAGGGATCCACTGTGATCTACTATTTTTTGTCTTATTATTCAATTTTTGTCATTATAATTCAGTTAAGGCCGCACGGTGATTGAGTGGGTAGCATGTTGGCTTTACAGTCAGAAGGTTCAGGGTTCGAATCTCTGTTGAGCATCTCTGTGTGGAGTTTGCATGTTCTCCCCGTGCACGCGTGGGTTTTCTCCGGGTACTCCAATTTCCTCCCACATTCCAAAAACATGCATGTTAGCTTAATTGGCGACTCTAAATTGTCCATAGGTATGAATGTGAGTGTGAATGTTTGTTTGTCTATACAGTGAGGGAAAAAACTATTTGAACCCCAGCTGATTTTGTAAGTTTGCCCACTAACAAAAAAAATTATCAGTCTATAATTTCAATGGTAGGTTTATTTGAACACTGAGAGACAACATTCCATTCCATTCCATTTTCTTCCGCTTATCCAGGTCCGGGTTGCAGGGGCAGCAGTTTCAGTAGGGAAGTCCAGACTTCCCGGTCTCCGGCGACGTCTTCCAGCTCCACCAGGAGGACACCAAGGTGTTCCCAGGCCAGCTGTGAGACATAGTACCTCCAGCGTGTCCTACGTCTTCCCGGGGGTCTTCTCCCGGCTGGGCATGCCCGAAACACCTCACCAGGGAGGTGCCCGGGAGGCATCCGGACTAGATGCCCGAGCCACCTCAACTGGATCCTCTCAATGTGAAGGAGCAGCGGCTCTACTCTGAGCTCCTCCCGGATGGCCGAGCTCCTCACCCTACGGAGGAAACTCTTTTCCGCTGCTTGTATCCGCGATCTTGTTCTTTCGGTCATGACCCATAACTCATGACCATAAGTGAGGGTGGGAACATTGATCGATCGGTAAACAGAAAGCTTTTCCTTCCGGCTCAGCTCTCTCTTCACCACGACGGTCCGGTACAGCGACCGCATTACTGCTGCACCGATCCGTCTATTGACCTCACGCTCCAACCTTCCCTCACTCGTGAACAAGACCTCCACCTCCACTGACTCCTCCACCTGAGGCAAGACCACACTCCCAACCCAGAGGGTACAGTCCACCCATTTCTGACTGAGAACCATGGCCACGGATTTGGAGGTGCTGAGTCTCATTCCAGAAGCTTCACACTCAGCTGCAAACCGCTCCAGTAAACGCTGAAGATCACAGCCTGATGAGGCCAAAGGACCACATCGTCTGCAAATAGCAGAGACGAGATCCTAAGGTCACCAAGCTGGACTCCCTCAACGCCTTGACTGCCCCTAGAAATTCTGTCCATGAAGATTATGAACAAAATCAGTGACAAAGGGCAGCCTTGGCGGAGGCCAACGTTCACCGGAAACAAGCTCGACTTACTGCTGGCAATGCGAACCAGGCTCCTGCTTTGAATGTACAAGGACCGAATGGCACGTAGTAGCGGGCCACCAATCCCGTAAACCCGGAGCCCCCGTCCCCCACCCCCCACAGGTTGCCCCGGTGGGGCAAACTCCCACATACCCTCCAGTACCCTTGCAAGGGTGTAGAGCTGGTCCAGTGTTCCACGATCCGGGACGTAAACCACATTGCAGCTCCTGTAACCGAGGTTCGACTAACGGTCGTGCCCTTTTCTCCAGCACCCTGGAGTAGACTTTTCCAGGGAGGCTGAGGAGTGTGATCCCCCTATAGTTGGAACACACCCTCCGGTCACCCTTTTTAAAAATGGGGACCACCACTCCGGTCTTCGAGTCCATAGGTACTGTTCCCGACTTCCATGCCATGTTGTAGAGGCGTGTCAACCAACACAGTCCCCCAACATCCAGAGCCTCAAGAAATTCCGGGCGGAACTCGTCTACCCCCGGAGCCTTGCCACTGGGGAATGATTTAACTACCCCAATTACCTCAGCCACGGTGATAGAACTGTCCACGCACGTATCCTCAGACTCTGCTTCCTCTACGGAAGGCATGTCAGTGGGATTGAGTAGGGCCTCAAAGTATTCCTTCTACCGAGCAACTATATCCACAGTCGAGGTCAGCAAGCCCCCGTCCGCACTGTAAACAGTGTGAACTGGGGGATGCTTCCCCTTTCTGAGGTGTCGGACGGTTTGCCAGAACCTCTTCGAGGCCGACCAAAAGTCGTGCTCCATAGCCTCACAGAACTCCTGAGTTTTTGCCTCACCACCCCCGAAGCCACGTGCCGCTTGGCCTGCCGGTACCTGTCAGCTGGTTCGGGAGTCCCGCAAGTCATCCATGCTTGATAAGATTCCTTCTTCAGCTTGACAGCAGCCCTAACCCCCGGTGTCCACCATCGGGTTCGGGGCTTGCCACCACGACTGGCACCGACAACCTTGCGGCCGCAACTACGACTGGCTGCCTCAGCAATGGAGGCACGGTATACGGCCCATTCGGACTCAATATCCCGGTCCTCCCTCGAGATGCAGGCGAAGCTCTGAGTGGAGTGGAGTGAAGTAGTCAGTCTCCAGACCTTAATCCCATAGAAAATCTGTGGAGGGAGCTGAAGGTTCAGGTTCCCAAACATCAGCCATGAAACATGAATGACTTGGAGAGGATCTTCAAAGAGGAGTGGGCCAAAACCCCCCTGAGATGTGTGCAAACCTTGTGGCCAACTACAAGAAACAGCTGACCTCTGTGATTGCCAACAAAGGTTTTGCCACCAAGTACTGAAGCATGTTTTTCAAAAGGATCAAATACTTATTTCCTTCATGGAATTGCAAATTAATTTATAACTCTTTTTGAAACGCATTTTTCTGGATTTATTTGTCATTGTTGTCTCTCAGTGTTCAAATAAACCTACCATTGAAATTATAGACTAATCATTTCTTTGCTGGTGGGCAAACTTACAAAATCAGCTGGGGTTCAAATAGTTTTTTCCCCTCACTGTATGTGCCTGCAATTGACTGGCGACCAGTCGAGGGTGTACCCCGCCTCCCGCTCAAAGTCAGCTGGGATAGGCTCCAGCATACCCGCGACCCAAATGAGGATAAGCGGCATAAAAAATGGATGGATAATTCAGTTATTTTTTTGTGTGTTTTGAGGTTTTGTTTTTGCAGTGTGGTCCCTGGTAATTTTGTAATGCAAGCCATGTTCATGTTTATGAACATGGGCGTATAAAGCAAAAAAGAATCTGCAGGCCACAAATGGCTCTGGACCAGACTTTAAACACACCTTTAAGGTTTAAGGAGCAGAACTTTAAAACCACTTTATAGGACAAAAGCCTAACATTTTGTTGTTACACATGCATGGTGGTACAATGAAGAAGTTTGGGTCAGTACCTTGAGTGCTGACTTGCGGACATCTGCCATCACTGTGAGCTTCTCCAGGATCCCCCGGAGACACTCCTGGGTGGCATGAGAGACCAGAGCCACCACCTCCGGGCCCACTTCGGTCACCCCTAGCTCCCGTCCTGAGGAAGAACCCACAGGAGGATAAAAACGACTCCAAAACTAAACTATTTGTGTCATATTTCAGCTGCTGCACCCGCGAGGAGGATTCTGCCGAGCACGGGGGTGGGAGACAGGAAGAGCTGGTCCTGACAGGACTGGACCACAGAGCCGACCGCACTGGTCAGGTTCTGAGCGTTCTCCTCTCTCAGGTTGACTCCTGCCATGGACGCCACATCGTTAATATCGTCATCCTCTCTGGGGGAACACAGACAGATGACAGCAGGATTTTAATAGATCCGGGCGTCCGGGGTCATCCTCTTACTTGTAGGACGCTGAAGTGTCCCTGAATGCGGGTTTGGGGGTGCAGGGCGGATCTCGAACAAAAGACTGCTTCAGCGGGAACGCTCCTACGAAGAGATTGACCACAGTTTGCTTCAAGAATGTCCTGCTAGTATCCTGTTTGGTTTTTTATGTGAAAGCAATGATACAGTGTATGAATGGACATACATGCTACATCCGGGGTGCCCACTGCGGAAATCTCAAAGGTACTGTGGGCCGTGTGTCACCTACATCAGCTGACATTAAGCCCCCTCCCAATTCGCTCTTTTGCATAAATCTATTTACGGCAATATTCATTCATTCATTTTCTGTACCGCTTATCCTCATTAGGGTCACGGGGATGCTGGAGCCTATCCCAGCTGGCTTTGGGCGAGAGGCGGGGTACACCCTGGACTGGTCGCCAGTCAATCGCAGGGCACATATAGACAAACAAACATTCACACTCACATTCATACCTACGGCCAATTTTTGGAATCGCCAATTAACCTAACATGCATGTTTTTGGAATGTGGGAGGAAACCGGAGTACCCGGAGAAAACCCACACACGCACGGGGAGAACATGCAAACTCCACACAGAGATGCCCAACGGAGATTTGAACCCAGGTCTTCCAGATCTCCTGACTGTGTGGCCAATGTGCTAACCACTCAGCCACCGTGCGGCCTACGGCAATATTGATTTGAAAAATAGGAACTATTTTTGTGAAATACCAATCATTAGTATTTAGTTGCATATGAAGTACATCATTTTGATTGTAAGCACCCCTGATATTCATGTACAATGTACACAAATACTCATTTGTGGATGTAGTAAATATGTATATTTTCATGTTTATAGTAAGAGGTAGCTTTTTGGGCCATATGGGTCACATGAACGGAAAAGTGTGATATGTTGACACGTGTATAGCCTATTATTTACGTACTGATCACAATTAGTGGGAAATAAATAGCACTTGACAGAAAGACCGAGGGAAATGCTTTTCTTGTTCAAACCTGTGAAAACGACCCTGATGTTGGCGTTTTTACCGGCAGCAAATTTGAATTCGAAAAAAAGCGGTGGGGGTCCATCTCCCATGCAGCCCACGAACACAGCTTCAAAAAACGCTGATGTTTATGTATGAAGTACATTATTTCTCACCAGTGATGTGTTTTCCTGTTTGGACCAGGGTGACTCTGGCTGTGGAAGGGGGTCGGATGCTCTTGGCGGTGACTGTTCTGGACTGGGCCAACACGGCGAGTTCAGGTCTCAGACTCGTTGCTCTAGCGGACAGCTGGAACGTCAGCCAAGTGAGGTTACGTTTTTGCGATGATGGAGATGTTTTGAACACACAAGTCCACCTGCTGGGCTGGTCTTGGACTTTGCACTGCGTCCATACTTGGCTTCTTCACAGCGGGGGTGCAGGAGGATGAGGCCTGCTGGATGAACAACTGGGGGTCCGAGGTAAGGCGGCGCACAGCTGGGAGACTTTTCTGTCGTGAGGGAAAAAGACTGTGATGTTTGAGTGCTATGTAAGAGAAGGAGAATGTGTCATGTGACCTCAACCTTGAGGAAAGGTACCAAGCACGGCTGCGGCGTGGACTTGAGCTCCTGGTAGAGCGCCTCCGTGAACTCCTCCGCCTCCAGCTTGCCCTCCTGCAAGGGGAGACAGCGCAGACATGACGAGTGACCCGATGAGTCGAGCATACCCATCTAACTTGAGTGACAAGGAGCGAGGGAACCGCACCAGGAGACTCTTGACCAGGCCTCGCACGTTGTTGGCCATGTTGGCGGAGTTGGAGTCGCTGGACGCCAGCTTCATGAGGGTCACCAGGAAGTTCTTGCACTTCTTCACGCTCTCCAGGGTCTCCTGATGGATGGAAGTGTTCGTGCATTACAATGCATCGCTGCGTTACTGGGTGGATGCGACGCTCACTTGACTAAACGTAGGCGGGGGCTCTTTCTTGGTTTCCACGGCGACCGGCTGCACAAAGCCACGGGTCTGAACCACAGCTTGTTTAGGATCCACGCTGATCACCTGAAGGAACAGTAGAACACAAGTCAGCCTGGTGGCCTTCTTCACAAGGGGACGGTCTTTACCTTCACCACCGCCGCCGTCTTCTGAACTGGCGCCACCATTCGGATCACCGTCATCTTCTCTTTGCATTGGGTTGCGGACGCTGTAGACGCCTGGGGAGAACATTTTAAATAAACAAACAAACAAAAAAGACGGTGGCGCGTCCCAGCAGGCCTCACTCACCTGGGCCGTCAGTATCGTTGCTGGTTCGCCGTTGCCGCTTCTCACGCCCTGCTGGGCCTGCGCCAAAGCCTGCTGAGACATCAGCATCAGCTGACCACTGTCATTGCGGATCAGCATCATTCCTGTCAATCAATCAAGACATACTTGCACTGTACTAACAATCTACCCGAGAAGTTTGTCCAAGTTTAAGGCTCACCTGCCGGAATCTGGATGTTGGCGGGGAGCGGCGTCTGAGCCGGCCGAGACGCCACAGCCAACGGCGGTCCTGCTGACCTCGGCACCGTGATGACCACCGTCCTTCCCTGAGCGGGGCTGGCTTGGCTCAGAGCTGCTTTGGCTAGATGGTTAGCGCTGACCCCGCACGGCTTGGACACCTGGGTCACCACCATGACGGCGGGGGAGGACGTCTGAGGGCACTGAACTGAGGTGTTGGCTTGGTGGACGGTGCCGGCGGAGACCACGTCCACCTTGGAGACACCTGAAGCAGGTATGGGGCCACACCTGGCTGGGATTGGCAATGTCTTGACTTGAATGTCTTCCCTTCTTGTGCCGGTTGTCTCCGGTTTAATTGTGGACATCATTAGTTCTGAGTGGAAAGCGCCACAGTTGAATTGTAAACATTGCCCTAAACATGTTTGCTACATGTGAAAACCTACCCTCGTGTCCGTACCAATGTGGGCTCGGTTTGGCTCGAACCCAAGCCCAACAATAACTTCAAAGGGCGCTAGCGCCAAAGAGACGCCATATATGGGTGACTTAGTTAGCTCTTTTAAGCTGTTAACTCGACTATCGACACGAAATGCACGGAAATACCTGAATGTAAAACCTTAACTGACACTGACAGCATCGCCAGATGCACAAAGTTAGCCCAACTCACAACATTAGCTTTGCGATTGAGTCACCACACGTTGAATGAGACCGTCAACGTCACGCGTGGGATTCCATGTTGGAAATATAAGGAGTGACGAAGACGACACGGGATTGAAATGATGTCATGAGTAACTGAAAGAAAGAATGAACTTGGGTAGACTTTCGACGCGCCCGCCAAATTAACCGGGAGAGGGGCTCCGGGCTTCTATGTAAATTCCGTACTCCCCAAGGGACGTGAACGCACCGGTATCCTGCACGCTCATATGCTAGACTGGCAAAGCGTTCAGTTGCATTAGAGATGGGATTTGCGGCTCTTTGAGGAGAGCCGGATCTAGAGGAGCCGTTCCTTTCGAAGAGCCGTTCAAAAAACATGTTTTTATCAAGTTTTAAGAAGCGAGCTTGGCCTTAACTTGCTTTACCTGGAAAATAATCACTGGGAGGAAAATCATTTAGATATCCCGCCAATATGAGTTTGAATTATTCGGAAGTATTGATTATAAACCTTACTTGACGTGTGGCGTCGATTTTAAAGTCTGATCTAGATTCATTGTAAATATTCCACAGGGTGGCGCCATATCGCTTTGCTTTGACGGTGAGGTCACTATTTTGATTGATTTTTTTGTACATGTGTGGAAACTATGATTTGACACGTATAAACATTGAAAAACAAAACGTGCAACTATGAATTTTAGTGCAAAACAGCTTTTAGTGGAAATATTTCCACACAAGAACATTGTTAATAATACAAACCAGCAAAACATACCAACGAATAAAGTGTTTAATAGACTGGTGGATTGTCCTGAGGTGCATTTTGTTGCTCTGTAAAAAAAAAAAAAGTTCAGTCTCCTGAACTGTCTTTTGATTTATTGCGTATCTAATAGGCTTTAGTGTCGTGACGTTCACAAACGAAGTGGTTGTTTTGATCGGCTCGTGAACATGAACAACGGAACCGCTGTCGCAGCTCGGAGGCCAGGCTGGCTTCTTAAAATGTCATATAAAAATGAGCCCTTTTTTAAATGGCTTATTGAAAGGAACGGCTCACCAAGATTCGGCTCCCCTCAAAAAGCAATAAATTCAATTTCTGCGCTCCTCCCATTCCCATGTATATCTGAAAAAAAAAGAACATTTCCCAGCTGCGATTCGGTTTCCGTTGTTGATGTTAACGAGCCGTTGAAAAGAACCGATTCGTTCGTGAACGTCATAACACTGAAGTAGCAGTGTTGATAGGAAACGATTCCCCGTTAAATTGTCTTGATTTTCAAAATTAAAGGTTACATTTGTGTGTGTTTTTGTGCAATAATTCCCTTCCAGCTGCTACTGGAGGTTTAACTGTAGGAAAAAAAGGAAGATCTCTACCGCCATCCTCCGGAGGCTGCAGAAGAATGTCAGCATTTTACTTGGATGCAAAAAAAAAAAGGACACTACCCATTCTTGATAGAATAAATTTATATCCAAGATAAATGTGCAGACATCAAGGAAGACATCATTAACCTTCTTGTTGGGTGTGGCATAAAAGTATAGCACAGCTTGTACATAAAGTCTATTTTCAAACCAGAATGTGCCACCATCTTGACTTTACATCCGTCCAGCCAGCAACTGCAGGACCAGCTCCTCGTCCTCGGCCAGAGACAGTCCCGTGTCGAGCGTTGTGTTTTCTTCATCCTCCTCTTGCCTCACCCTCTTCCTCCTAGCTGCTGGGAGCTCCTCTTCTTCGCCACTGCGGTCGCTGCCGTGGCTCCGTTTGGCGGGCCGAGCTTCATCCTCGCCTTCATCGTCAGAGCGGCGTCTGTCGGGATCCGGCAGGGTGCTGGGGTCAAACTCGTCTTCACTGTGGTTGGCCAGGTACGCCACCACCTCATCTTCCTCGTCCTCAGACTTGTTTCCGGACTTCTTGTCGGCATCCTTCCTGGCCGCCTTGGCCTTCAACTTCTGCTCACGATGTTTGGCCTTCACTTTGCGGCTGTACTCCTGCTTGTCAAACTCCTGGTCCTCTCTCCTCAGGCGCTCCTTGGCCTTCTCCAGGTTGATCCCTGAGACCTCCTCCTCCTGCTGCTCCTGGCCTGTGGCTGAGCGCTGCACTGAAGGCCAAAGCTGCCTGGCTTCGCCTTCGTCTGTGAACGTCACTTTCGTGTTGACCTTGAAGTTCCTCTTGAGGATCTTCTTGGCCTCTTTAAACTTTGTGGTTTTTTGTTTTTTCTTTGTGGGGCTGACGCTGGAGTTCTGTCCCTCCTGGTCCTCCCCCTGGCTGAACACGTCCTTTTTTTTGACAGTCAGGAGGTCCAAGTCTCGGAGGTCGTCTTCGTCGCCATCTTCACCCAGGTGAAGCGTTGTGGCCTGACCCTTGTCGTCGTCATCATCATCATCCTCAGAATCAGATTCCTCTTCGTGCTGAACACCTCCTCTCAGCTGCTTCTCCTCAAACTGCTGTGGCCTCTCAGGCATCAGCGCCTTAGCTTTGTTGAGGAAGCGCACACGCGGCGCCACCGCCAGGCCCAGTGACAGCGCATACTTGTGCAGCTGCAGCTTGAAGACGTCAAACACCTCTTTGTTCCTCATCAGGAAGATGGAGCGCAGGTAGGAGACGAAACACCGCTGGGCACGCTCCTTCTGCTCCTTCTCCTGGGCCAGGAAGGCCTCCAGCTTCTGCTGAACATTCTGAAGCTTCTCTGGATTCACCTGTAAGCAAAGTGAGAGTGACCCGGTGTGCATCTACACATTGTAATGAAATATTTCCTGATAGTGTGTGGACTCACCTGGATCTTGTTGATGGGCACCTTCTTCTCCTGCAGCTGTCCCACCATGCCCTTCTCCTCTGAAGGCAGGAGCAGAAGCAGTGCCTCGCCGCCCTCGTTGTACCTGGCGGTGCGTCCCACCCTGTGGATGTAGGTGTCGGCGTCTTCCGGACAGTCGTACTGCAGCACCCAGTTGACGGCGGGGAAGTCCAGGCCTCTGGCTGCGATGTCAGTGGCAAACAGCACAGCGCTCTTCTTTCGGAGGAAGTCGTTGTAGACCTCCACCCTCTTCATCTGCTGCTGCTTACCATGGAGGGCCAGGATGGGCATGCCCGGTCGGAGACGGCAGAAGATTCGGAATAGGTACTGCACTTCCTTGCAGCAGGCGAAGAAGACGATGACCTTCTTCTTCAGGTGGCTTCGGATGAAAGAGTAGAGCATGTTGACCTTGGTGTGGAGCTCGCACACCACGTAGCTCTGCTCCAGTGTGGCCGGGGTGCTGAATTTTGCCCTCTCGTGGACCCACACGTACTCGGGGTCCTTCAGGCTGAGCCGGGCTAGGTCTTTGACGGACTTGGTCTGTGTGGCGGAGAAGAGCAGCGTCTGGCGGGTCTTAGGGAGGTTCTCCACGATGGCGTTCAGTGTGTCGGCGAAGCCCATGTCCAGGATGCGGTCGGCTTCGTCCAGCACCAGCATGTGCAGGTTGGAGGCGTGGAAGGTGGCCGTCTCGTCCATGTGATGGAGCAGCCGCCCCGGGGTGCAGATGACTATGTTAGTGCGGTGGATCTTCTCCGACTCGCCCTTTATCTCCTTCCCACCGATGATGAGCCCTGCGGAGAAGTCGTGGTTCTTGCCCACCTTCCGAAGCACCTCGAATGTCTGGTAGGCAAGCTCCCTTGTGGGGGAGATGATAAGGGCACCCAGGCCGTCCAGGGAGCTCCATTGCTGGCGATACAGACACTCCAACACGGGTATTAAAAAGGCTAACGTCTTACCAGAACCGGTCTTGGCGGCGCCGAGAATGTCCCTGCCCTGCAGGGCGAAGCCTATGGTCTGCCTCTGGATCTCCGTGGGCTGCCTGTACTGACACTCCTGCAGACCCAGCAGGGTTTTCTTGGAAATGGGGAAATCTGAGAACTTGATGACCTCGTTGGCGTGGATGTCGCCGTACTTGCCCACAAGCTTGTCGATGTTCTCTCGCTCGACCTGCCACTCTGGCTTTTTCTTCTGCCGCCGTTCCCGTTTCACGCGAGACTTGGTGATGTTGTATTTCTTCTTCCATTTCTCGAAGCTTTGGATAGGATCTGCCGGGTCCGACACCTTCGTTGTTTTCCCCATCTTTTGAAACACACAGGCTAGTAGAAACGACTGCTCGGCGTGGGCATGCGACGCGTTGTGATGATGTCATCACCACGCGCCACCATTTTTTCTAGTCTCAACTTTATTAAACAAACAAACCGGGAATAACTTATCGGGTATTTTCAAATAATACTAAAGCTGTCCATTACTAATGAAATTACTACTTATCTGTTTTATTTTATGTGCTAGAAGTCGTCTTCAAGCCTCACTGTGAACGTTAACAGCGGCAGCGCTTCAGTTCTACTCCTAACCGGACGGTGGCGGTAGTGCATGAAAGCGGACCCTCCCGAGCGAAGAAGAAGCAGCCGACTAGCAGCCAGGCTGGTATGACATACAAGACAAGGTTCGTCATTCTGGACCACAAGTTCGCATCTCACATTTACGGACCGACACCATCCCCGCAGCCCATATGAGACGTCAGGCATGGCAGAGAGACAGGACAATGAGGTATCGTCGGCTTTAGTTCACCGCAAAAACAACAAAAATGGTGTTGAAATGCTGGGAAAATGACTTGTATGCTGGTGGTGGATCCCAGTTTGACCCCTTGGTAGCAATGTTATTAACCCAGTACACAATCCGCCATACAGTAGAAGTAGCGTAAGTGGGGAAGCTTTTTTCACAGGACATGGGGTGTGTTTTCATTCGCATACACGTTTCTCGGGTACGTTACTTCTCCATCTTCAATTTCGTTTCCGATTTATGCCGAGTCTTTAACCGCATCGATCTGCTTCCAAAGTGAAGTCCAAGTTTCACCCGTGGAACGGAGCTGCAGGATAGGATCGAATTTATGCAGGAGATAAAGTCACTTTAATATCTACATGCAGTTGGCATTTCATTCAAATTAAAATGTTCATTTTGCCCCAGAATTTTTATAACCAAAAATACCCAATAACATAAACAAACTAAGCCAAGGGGAAGACGCCACTAAGGAATGGGACACCACCATGATGGAATGAATCATCACCCTTCATCGCTTGCTATATCGATGGAAATTGGTTTGAATAGTCATTTGAAATGGAAATAACAATATAAACCTCCCTTTTTTGGCCTCGCTCTCCTCCGCCCCGCAGATTCTTTTTTTTAGAAAGTCCGGAATGGCATTTTGTTGCATTTTACTTCTCCATACTGGGATTGCAGCTTTTGAATGGTACTGTAGTGCAGTGTGGTGTTGCAGAGGGCTCAGCATATCCTTTTAGGAATGATCCATTTGCATGATTGATGGGCTACGTTAACTATTAACTCACTGCAAATACAATAACAATAGTAATAGTGTGCTGAAAACAAACATAGAGTAGTGGTTAAAAATAGATGGGATAACGTTAGATTCCAGAAGTTGAGTGAACTTTGATGTTAATTAAAAAAAAAATACAATTATTAGGCTAATGTGGTTGCTAAGTAGTAGAACGCAATGAAGTTAGATACAGTATTAGAGTTAGCCGGCTATATTAGCTATATATTCTAATTGGGATTTAGCTTAAATATAAAAACAACCGTAAGAATTAGATTTTGTGCTCTTGCAATGCTGCTAGAATGTAGACCCAAAGTTCATTCACAATTACATTGTTAAAATAATAACGCGGGCAGTTCTTTGCAGTATTTGACTGTAAATGCTGTAAATAGTGGCCTATCACATTTGTTTACTCAACTACAGAGAGCCCCTGGCATTTACTAGGGGTAATTAATTAGATAGAAGGCATAAAATTAGAAATGTTTTATTACTACATAATAAATAGATGATGGCTCCAGATCATCTTGTGCCTTAGGGGAGGTATAAAAAAGAAATCACAAATACTAACTTCATTCATTCTATAAACAAAATACTGTAAAATGTTGAATTGTTTTGCTCCAGAATGATCTGCGCTGCATACAGTGGTACAGATGCTGTGTGTGTGTGTGTTCCTCTGCTAAATGTTGGTGTCCCCTCAGGTGGAGGAGGCCGATCACATCTACCTGCTCATGAAGGAGGAGTACCGCATCTCCAGGAACGTGCGTCTGGCCTGGTTTTTGGGTAAACTCAACCAAGTCATCTGGCCTGCCTCCAAGCCTGAGCTGGTTTGTTTGTGTTTTACTTTTTTCCTTGTGTTCATCCATCCATCTTCTATACCACTTTATACTCACAAGGATCACCGGGGTATGCTGGAGCCTGGTCAGGGCACATATGTTGGTGTGAAAAATTGTTTTTTTTTCATGTTTGTCACAATTAAGTGTTTCACTTCATTAAACAAATTAATATATTAGTCAATGACAACCCAACTCACAAACACAAAACTAAGGGAGAAAAAAATCCAAACATATATGGCCTTGTGTGGAAAAGGACCCCCCCCCCCCGTTATTATTAATGATTTTAAATTGTACATCTTATCAATACTAATGTGACATTACTCATTACTATACCATCATCATAGAATTACATATCAATCATGTATTATAGCTAAACCTTGGATTTACTGTACAGTATTCATAATTTATATGCACACAAGAGAATTGTGATAAATAAATATAACGGTTATTACAGTTGATGGTAATAACAATTAGTTTGGATAGAACGTGTTGCACGTTATGAGAGGCCAAGAGCTTTGCGGGCTGTGCTCTAGCAACACCACCACTCTTGGCCAAGTGTCCTATGCTGTGCATTAAAAGAGACAAGATTTTGGAGGCCTGCCGCGAGAAGGTGGATGATCTCCTGCAGCCCCGCCTCCGCTTGTCTGCCCTAATCTGATGATGATGGAGGCAAAAGTACTATGTATACCCAAAAAAGGTTAAATATATTTTTTTGTAACTTTCACTCGCAGCTGAACTCCGACAACGAGTTAGACTTGCTGAGCATTTTACCAAAAGGATGGCAGCAAGACTTCCAGACCACCCAGCGTCCCTCCATGTTGTTGCCCTGCACTCGGGCCACCTTCCTGGCCCGCAGGTACAGCTTCATCATCGAGCTGGACCTCAGCCCCTCCACAGGGATTGTGGTAAATTTTGTTCCTAGGCTACACCGGAAACACAATCACTTACATTACTTTCAATAACCAAATGTTGTTTCCCAGGATGACAGCACAGGGGAGATGATCTTTGATGAGGTTTTTCACGCCTTGTCGAGATGTTTGGCCGGTCTGGCACAGCCCTTCAAGGTCCCTGGAACCGATCAGCTGTTCAAGCCAAAGATCTTCATCACTATCCTGGTGTATTCCTCCATATTTGGCCTCGCATCCCATCAGGTTTTTTTTGTTTGTCTAGCGGAATTGTACTTCCATTCCCTTTGTGCTTTTGGGCTTGTCCTGAAAGTTCAACTCGTATTGCGTATGCAGGTTTTGGTGCAGGGCTGTCAGCTGGACCAAACGGACCTCGGTGAGTTTCTGCATCACATCTACCAGCAGCTCAAAGCGGTGGAGAGCAACATTGCGGACGTCCTGAATCAGCAACATGAAGCACCAAGCGTACGTAAACAGCATGCAATTACACATGCAGCGGAATGAACAAATGGAAATGAAACATTACTTTTGAATTGTGGTTCAAGAAACTAAAACCAGCCCAGACAAAACAATGATTAGTTGCACAAATGAAGGTTTAAAGGTTTTTATAATCAGAGAAAATAAGCCATAAATAAAACACGTGTGTCTCGCAGTAAATGTGTTCTGTGTAGAGCCTAGATTCCCAAAAGGGGGCTGGGGGTTACTCCAAATGCAATAGGGGGTACGCAAATAGATATGAAAAATAAGGTGCCGGGGCATACGGGCTGCTGGTGGTACCTTGGGGAGGGGGCTTGGGCTGCGCTGCTCTGCAGGGGACCGGTGTTTATGTCACGATCCGGGTGTGGTGCCCGTGACAGTTTAGGTTTTATGTGGGGTTTCCTTTGTTGTGGTGTTTTCCTGTTTCGTTGCTAGTTAGTTTTCCTTTGATTAGACACACCTGTTCCTCACTTGTGTTTCTTGCTATTTAAGTTCAGGTGTGTGCATCTCTAGTTTGTCGGGTCATTGCATCATTGCCATATTGGCATTGGATGTCGTGTGTGCTTCGCTTTCCGTGGACCTGTTTTTGTTCCTGCCTCGCAGCTTTATTATTAAAAGACTCTTTTTCCACACTTACCTGCCTGACGTCCTGCTCGCTTCTTCCCCGGGGTTCTCACTATGCCGCGCCGAGCTAGCCGAGCATCAGCGAACCGTGACAGTTTATCTCTATTGAGGCTGGGGTAGGTCTGGTGCCGAGGTGGCCAGTTGGTGGTGGGGCCGCGGGCCGCGGGGGGGAGCCTGGGTCGTGGCCGTCGGGCCCCGCTTCGGGTGGCTGAGCTGGCTAGGTGTGGGTGGGGCAGCGCTCCTGGGCCCTGGGTTCAGGGGGCTGCCTCTACCCGGATGTGGGAGGGGGGACGTATCTGGCCCCCGGGGGAATCTAGATTGGCCCGGACTTGCTGCTGCGGGGGTGGACGGGTGCGCGTCCCGGTGCTGGATAGGTGCCTGAGAGGTCCTGGTTTGAGGGAGTGTGCATGGGGTTGGGCGGGTGTCGGTCTGTGTTTGCGAGTGCTGGTTTGTGTATGTCAGTATGTGTTTCTGTGCACGTTGGGTAGAGGGGTTTAAACAGTGGTGTGGAGGAGGGTTGCACTAGGAGCAATGTGGCATTTGGGAGAGGCTGCTTCCGGACTGCGGTCGCTGGATGTCCAGGGCCTATGGATGACCTCGCCTCGTGCCGGACCCTGCCCCGCGGTGGGTCCAGGGGAACAGGGGTGCCTACTGCCTATTGGCCTGTCTTCTGGAAGGGAATTTTTTTTTTCCTCCCAGTCCTTCTATCCCTCGGGCCCTCGCTCCCCCACTCCCTGCAAACAAGGGGGGGAGTGGTTCGGTTCGGCTCCGGGTGTCAGCCGGCTGCAATGCTTGGGGCAGGGCTTATGTGTGTGTGTGTGTGTGTGTGCGTGTGCGCCTGGGCATAGGGCTGTGGCTGTGGCAGCTACTGATGGGGTGGGGGGCCACTGTACTCGATGGAGCTCGCGGTGGTGCTACTCGCTGCATTTGAAGGGTGGCACTCCAGGTGCATATGTGAAAATGTGGGTGTATGGGGTGTGTTTATGCGTGTTGGCATGTGTGAGTGGGGGAACAGGGGTTTGGTGTGTGTGCTGGGGTGTGTGAGCACTGGCCCCCGGCGGGTGTTCCGACGGTTGGCATCCGTGCCCCCTTGTGGCCCTTGCTCGGCTGCCACGTGCCGTCCGGCCAAGTATCCCTTGCACCTCTTCGGAGTGGACTCGAGGTCTCCTCTTGCGGGGTCGGGCCGTCCCCTCTGCCGGGTGCTGCTTGGGGGCCGGGCTCCGGCGTCTACCCTCGCTTTTGGAGGGAGTGTGGTTTGGAATGCATGGCTGTGTTCACCACGCACATCTCGTCGTTCTCTGTTTCACTCTGATGCAGTTATTCTGTCACAGCAGAGTAATGTAGATTTAATGTAGATCTGTTTCATGTGTCATCTGGACGGTCATTGTTCAAGAGGTTCTGTTTTTCTCAATGTCTTTTTTGTTTATTATTAGTACGTATGTGTGTATGTATATATATATATATATATATATGTATATAGATTTATTATTATTTATTTTTATTTTTTCCTTTTCTTTTACTGTATTTTTGCAAATTTTGCTCTGTGACTGTTTTGGTTGTTGCTGATATTGTGGTTATCATGGTTGTTTATAATATGGTTGACATATGTCTGTGAGGTTCTTCTGCACCCTTTCCTATATCCTCCAACCCCACACCCCACCCATCCCTTTTCAGGTCAGGTCCGGCATCGAAATGTGGCTAAACAAAACTCATAATAAACGCAGTCAAACGTCAAGGGAGACTCATTTGGATTATGAAGTTTCCCATGGCAAAGCAATTTTGCTCAGCACTTAAAGGCAGCTAGACTCCCATTCAGCTGTTATGATGCTGGACAAAACACACACGAAAAAAAAAAAGAAGAAATGAAAAATAATTTTCATTTCAAAATAAAACACTCAAAATTAGGAGTGCACCTTACCGCGAATAATGGAGCAGAATATGCTGTGTGTGCATCATATGAACAAATAGGTTTATTATTTTATGCGTTAAGAGTGTTTAATCTTGAAGATTTCATTTATATTTTTGTTTTTATGCTTAAATGCTTAATTTAGGCAAAAAAAAAACCATACAATTTGCATAAATGTCACACAGTTTTGACTGTATCAACTTGACTAATTTGCTATGTCGCTTATCCTCTCCAGGGTCTGGGGGTTATGCTGGAGCCTATTTCTGATGCGGGGCAACATCCATCCACCCATTTTCTATACCACAGGGGCCATTTTCGGCCCGCAGCTTGTTCTTTGTTCTTCCTAATGAGATCCATCCATTATCTATACAGCTTATTATCCTCATTCGGGTGGCGGGTATGCTGGAGCCTATCCCAGCTGACTTTGGACGGGAGGCGGGGTACACCCTGGACATATCGCCAGTCAATCCGGGGCAGACATACAACCATTCACACTCACACTCTAATGCAAAATTTAGAGTTGCCCATTAACGCGGGGCCACAATCAATACAAATTTCATTTATAGCTTGTCAATATTCATGTCGGCTAATCCCAGTCTTATTTTGGGGTATTTCATCGACTGTTTTTCTTTCTTTCACAGAGCCAACAATTGTATCCACGTCAAGTTTAACACAAACTCACAATCTCTTTCACCCTCAGAGCGTGGAGTCGGGCCAAAGCTCAGGTCACCATAGCAACAACCTGGACGAGCAGCCTCATAGACGGCAGGGCATCTCCATGGTGTCGGCGGACATGGGACTGGTTAGCATGGTGCGCCAAGGCATCCTAGCCCTGCAGCTGCTGCCCCCCAACTCCAGTGCAGGTACGCTGGCCTTCGCGACGCAACAGGAAGGGACCCAACCATGCTCATTTTGGGGGATTTTAAAATATTTTATCCCAGTGGGGCACTAGAAGATGTTCATATTCATAAAACTGGGTGCATATTTGAGAAAAACATTTTCAACAGATATATAAGTCAAGCTGCAAATGTAGGATTGGGCCCCTTTAACTCCTGCCTGGTCATGTGACATGCACTGTGTGTCCTAGGCATTATCATCATCACAGACGGCGTGATGAGCGTCCCTGATGTGGTCGTGTGCGAAACGCTGCTGAACCAGCTACGGAGCGGAACCATCGCCTGCTCCTTCGTGCAGGTTGTCATGTCCTTTCTCGCTTTAGCCCCGCTTGGACATCAGTGACAAAGATGCCGTCTTTCCTTGTGCAGGTGGGCGGGGCCTACTCCTATGACTGCAGTTTTGGTTTCATTCCCAATGTGGAGCTGATGAAGTTCACGTCGCTCGCCACTTTTGGCTCTTACCTCCCCAGCTGTCCTCAACTGGACCAGGACAGCCAGGAGATGAACGCCTACCACAAGGCCTTCCTGACCTACTCCTTTCTCAAGACCCCCGAGTCCATGAACTCTGAGTACTTCTGCGGTGAGGCAGTAAATCATAAAAACGTATTTTTGTTGTGTACATGCTCAACTATACCTAAAATGTTTGTAGTTTCCCAGCATAAGCTGTTCAACGAGCACCTGGTGTCAGCCAGCGGGAACCCGGCGCTGGTCATGAGAAGGAAGAAGCACACGGAGAAGGAAGTCCATGCTCATTTGATCAGCGTGGTATCTGTGCGGCTGAGGGAGGGCTACACCATCCGAGAGATCAGCCTCACTAAAGGTTAGATGCCCATCTGGGCTACATGTCAGGAGAAAGTCCTAATCTTCATGTGTCGTCCTCCTGCTCTCCTCCAGGAGGGACCCAGCTGGAGGTCAAACTGGTGCTGCTGTGGAAGCACAACATGCACATCGAGTATCTGGTGGCCGCGCCCTGGCCGCTGGACCCCAGCAAGCGCACCACCCGGGTGGAGGTCACCATGGAGGGAAGCTATGACATCCTGCACGACATCAGCTGCACGCAGAGGAAGCCCATCACCAGCCCGTACCGCACCTCGGTCATCCGCCGCTTCTGGAACACACTGCAGAGGTACGGCGACGTCAAACACAAGAGAAGAACCTGCAAAATAAGATCTGAGCTTTACCGAGAGCCACCTTTTCCTCAGCATCAACCAGACGGATCAGATGTTGGTGCATCTGCAGTCCTTTAATTCCATACCGGAGAACTACACCATTCCTGAGAGCACCAAAAACGGAGTTCCTCTCTTCTACATCCCTCCTGGCTCGACCACCCCGGTAATAGAAACTTTCTGCATCGATCTGTTTGATCATGAGCTGTGCTTAGCCGTGTGACTTCAAGTCACGTGTCATGTGACTGAAAGGTGAGCAACACCCTAAATCGTACGAGATACATTGTTAGGACCTGCCCTTTTAGCAGTCTTCCCAGATTCTTGTGGTGTACCAGCTGTGAAATAATTACTCATAATACAAAGGGCTATCAATCGATTAAAATATTTAATCACATTTTGTCCATAGTTAACTCATAATTAATCATACTTGGATGTAAATCTCTGTTGTAAACGATTCAACTACAATAATAACTACATCATGTTTTATTTAAAGGCAGGTCAATTTAGGAAATATGGGCCATTATTTTATTCAAAAATTCACAGTTAGAAATCTAATTTGAATGTTTAATGCAAGCAACAATTTGTCCCACTTTGTTTGACGGTCTTTGAACACTCCTCTCCCGTGCTACTGTACTGTATTTTTACCCTTTTTCTTTCACCCCATATTTGGGTTGAGACACTCATATGCCAAGGAACCACTGCATATGAATAAAATCATTACCTGCACCGCTCCAGTCTTATTGACGTAATCCGTGATAATTCCAATCACAGCAAGAGTAGATGCAAACAACTTGTTCTTGTTGTAAGAGCCATCTGCCATGGCTCGCTAGCTAAATTTATCAATCAAAATACCCATTGTGGCCGCTTGCGTCCACACTGTCACCGGTGCTTCGTCAAACTGCGAGGTGGACAGAGTCACAATAAGGACATGTCCAGGTTAATCGCGTGTAAAAAATACAAATTTAAAAAAAGTAACGTCCATTAATGCATTAGTGACACATCAACTTGACAGTTCTAATAATACAATTTTATATTAAAAACATTTGCAATGCCAGCACTGGAGAGAACGGTCAGCCCCCCGGCCAAGGTTTAGCGAGGACCAAGCGGTCTCTAAGTAGAAACTGAGTTCCTCTTCCTCATACGTCCTCTGTGGAGGCGTCCCAATGATGAGGACACTTCCCGTTAACTGTTTGTTGGTGTATTGGTCTGATCACGGGGTTTTCTGCGAAAGGGACTCAACCAACCCAGGCTTTGTGCTCAAGATGTAACTCAACAGAATTTAAAATGTGGTCTAACTTAGTCCAGTTCCTGGCTTTATGCTATGTGCACGTTCACATAAAAGGGTGTTTTTGATGTCAGATTATTTTACTTCCGTGAAAAAATGAATGAAACTCGCTTTGCAGAATACCCCCTGGTTTCAACCAATCTTGGCTAAGATGCTGAGCATCTCAGCCAGCAGACATAACGGTGACTTGTAATGAAACTGTGTTTGTCTGAGATTAATTTAAAAATGGGTGTTTTTGTTCCAAGTAAAGGTTTTCTGAGTGTGTTGTCACTGTAGATAAGCGCATACATGTGGCAAAATATTCCATTCCAACAACAGGAAGAATGTTACAACATATGGATGAGATCTGACTTTCTAGTCTTTTTTCAGGTTCTGTCTCTGCAGCACAGCGGCTCCAAAGACTCTTCCCAGTCCCAGTTTGCCTCCTACTGGAAGCCCATCCTCTCCATGGACGCCAACTTTTGGCAGAGATGGCTGCACATGCATCGCATCGCCATCATCCTGGAGCATGACCTGTAAGACATCTGCCACACAATTACACACGACTTGTTAGCGCAGCCCTCCAACATCTTGTCGTGTCCGTGCAGGCCTGTGCCCAAACACCTTCACACGGCCGGCAACAATGGCCGCTACAGCACCATCCAGTGTCGCATCTCCCACTCTGCGCTCACGTCTCTGCTGAGGGACTGGAGCAGCTTCGTACTGGTGGAGGGATACTCCTACGTCAAACTCATATACAGGTGACTCCGCCTCCTCTGACATTTAGGCTTGTGTGCAAGGTTAGTGCAGTTGAACTGTCTTAATTGGAGGAGTCCAAAAAAAATTCTTCCATCACATCTGAGGTCCATATTCTGTGTCCACAGTTCACCGGACCAGCCTCCCACCTCCTTCTATCTAGTCCGTCTCATTTCCAAGACGCCCTGCATGGTGCTGAGACTGGGCTTCCCTATCGGAACGCCAGCACATGTTCGAAACAAGGTAGAGGGAGCGGACATCTCATTGGTTATGCATAGATCATCCTAGATTTATAATTTGGGGATTTCACAAGCTGCCATGTTGTGTCTCCTGTAAGATTGTGGACGAGCTCAGAGAGCAGATCCTCAGGCTGCGCTTCCCGCATCGCGTTCAAAACAAAGAGGCCACGCCCAAGACCAAGAGGAAGGCTGTGGGACAGCCCTCGCCGTCCAAGTCTCCCTCCCTCTCCGCTCCCAAGCAGGCGTTGTCAGACCGGCCATGCGTGGTGGTGCTCAACAAGCCCCTGGAGAAGCTGCTCATCAGGTTGGTGGCTTATGAAGAGATACCAAAAGCAAAAACATGTTTCTTTTCAAACCGTTCCCGACGTGCAGGTACGACAAGCTGCCGCTGGACTTCAGGACCCCCTTCATTCTGAGCATGGAGAACTCTCCCCAGCCCTCTAGTGGCACGGGGCCCCTCAACATGGCGGCCAACCGCACCGCCTCGTCCACACTGGCCTCACTGTCCCGCTACTTCCTTCACCGGCGCTGGGTGTGGGCCGTGCAGAGCAACCAGGGGCCGGCGGTGGCCATGCATGCGGTCGCCCACATCCTGTCTATGCTGTCCGAGTGAGTCTACGCTGTTTCTCTGTTAACATCGCTCCGTAGCAACGGGTCCAAAATTATTGATTGATTCTGGTGATCCGTGTGTCTGTGTGTGTGTGTGTGAAGGATCCGCCTGTCAGAGGGCTTTCATTTCGCTGCCAGCGGAGACGGCATCGTCAACATGGTCATCGAGCTGCCAATGAAAGTAAAGAACGCACTTCACGCCAACACACCCTAAGCCCTAAGACTGTTTTTCTGTTATAGTGATCAAATTGTTTAGGCGCCGTTTTTGTAATATACATAGAGAAGGATGTAGATTGTGCTTTTGTCTTTATATGTGACAAAAATTGTCCGATCCGTCAAGTCAGTAAAAATAACACTGCTATACAATCTCTGTGGATGTTAATTAATTAAGGGTATCCAAAATCTTTGCAAAAAGACCAAATACTTTATATAAACAATTTATTAACTTAAGAACGGAAAATCCCAACAACTAAATTGTATAAAAATAAACATATGATTTCTTACTTGCTCTTTATATTATATTTATATCATACCAATCTATTAAATATGAATAAAAATAATATTACAAGGGTCTGGGGAATACTTTATATTATAATTAAAGGCAATGATAATAATAATAATAATACATATCCAGATTATTTTACAGTATGTGAAGTTGAGTGACTACAAATCGGAGTGTTTGTGGGGTCCCGCAGGGATCTGTATTGGACCCCAAGCTGTTCAATCTATATATAAGTGACATATTACATACATGTGTCAAATGTATTAAAATTATTATTATTTGCAGATGATACAAATATTTTGTATTCTAGTGAGAATTATAGTAAATGTTTGTTTGTAAATGAAATTCTGACTCGGTAATACAGATAGATGGTAAAGTGACAGAAAATACATTTTTAGTTGAAAAGCACACATCAGCCACATACAAAGTAAAGTTTCTAAAAGTGTGTCAAACATCAATAAAGCTAAATATTTGCTAGAATACAATTCACTAATTCATAAAAATTTTGTAATATGATTCTTTTTAGTATAGTGTATTACATATATTAGGAATAGAATAAGAAAATCATATCATTGAAAGTAATGATACAGCTCAAATCACATGTATAGTACATATATTGCTTATTCATGATTTTCTTTACTTGGAAGCATCATTTACTTGTTTGGTTATGATCATTACTATCATTATATTCTTATATAACAACCTAAATCCTGATTTGAGACTATAAACTTAATTGTTCTTAAACAGAAGTAAAAGTGATGATGGTAAAAAATAATATATTAAAAGATATGCACACTAACATAACTAGGATTATGTCTTCTTTGGAATTGTTTCTCACACAAGAAAATCAACTGCAGGAGATCATCCACCTTCTCGCAGCAGACCTCCAAAATCTTGTCTCTTTTAATGCACAACATAAGACACTCATAACAAAATCATCAGACAAGTGGAGGCTCCCCTGCAGGAGATCATCCACCTTCTCGCAGCAGACCTCCAAAATCTTGTCTCTTTTAATGCAGAGCATAGGACACTAATATAACAAAATCATCAGATTAGGGCAGACAAGCGGAGGCTGGGCTGCTGGAGATCATTCATCTCCTTGCGTCGGACCTCCAAAATCTTGTCTCTTTTAATGCACAGCATAAGACACATACAAAAAAAAAAAACAGATTAGGGCAGACAAGTGGAGGTTCTAATGCAGGAGATCATCCACCTTCTCGCAGCAGACCTTCAAAATCTTGTCTCTCTTAATGCACAACATAGGACACGCATATAACAAAATCATCAGATTAGGGCAGACAAGCGGAGGCTCGGTTGCAGGCGATCATCCGTCTCCTTGCATTAGACCTCCAAAATCTTGTTTCTTTTAATGCACAGCATAAGACACACACACACACACACAAAAACAGATTAGGGCAGACAAGTGGAGGCTCGGCTGTGGGAGATCATCCACCTTCTTGCAGCAGGCCTCCAAAATCTTGTCTTGGCCAAAAGTGGTCGTGTTGCTAGAGCGCAGCCCCTCTCTGGCAACAGGTCCACATAGCTCTTGGCTATCCAACGTGTGCTATCCAAGCTAATCATTATTACCATCAACACTAAAAACCATTATACTTATTAATAATTTAATTGTATACATAAAATGTGTATATACTGTACAGTATATTCAATAAGTAGCTATAATGCCCGATTGAAATGTATGATGATGGTATAATAACAAGTAATGTCACATTTGTATTGATAAAATGTACAAGGTATGACATGTTGTACCTGTGTGCAGGTGTAATATCATGTTTTCCGCATATTGTGTTAATATAAAAGGAATTAGTGTTATGAATAGAGGGTGGGTGGGTGTAAATAAGATTGTCTTATTCCCACTCCTTTATGAGCCCAATTGTTCTCCACCTACAGTGGTGTGAAAAACTATTTGCCCCCTTCCTAACTTTTTAATCTTTTGCATGTTTGTCACACTTAAATGTTTCTGCTCATACAAAATAGTTAACTATTAGTCAAAGATAACATAATTAAACACAAAATGCAGTTTTTAAATTAAGGTTTACGTTATTAAGGGAGGAAAAAAAACTCCAAATCTACATGGCCCTGTGTGAAAAAGTGATTGTCCCCCCTGTTAAAAAATAACTTAACTGTGGTTTATCAGAATCAGAAAAACTTTATGGCCATGGTAGGTGAACAATTCACGAACTAGGAACTTTCTTTGGTGACTCAGTGCGACGTAGAATTCTAAGTAAACATAGAGCATTAAATAAACATAGAACTGACACTAACTAAACATAGAACCCTGAGTAGAAAATTGAAATTGAAATCACTGATAAGTAAAGGCATGAGGGTGTTTTTAGTGCAGGTATTATAAGGTGCCAAAAGTACTGGTTATAAAGTGACCATAGTGCAAATGTTATAAAGTGTTCATGAGTTCAACAGCAGCAGGAAAGAAACTGTTCTTGTGGCGAGAGGTTCTGATCCGAATGGACCGTAACCTTCTGCCAGAGGGGAGTGGCTCTAATAGTCCATGTCCAGGGTGGGAAGGGTCAGCAGGTATCCGGCCTGCTCGCCCCCGAGTTCTGGAGACGTACAGGTCCTGGAGAGATGGAAGGCTGCAGCCGATCACTTTCTCGGTGGAGCGCACGATGCACTGCAGTCTGTGTTTGTCCCTGGCAGTGGCCCCAGCGAACCACACTGTGATGGAGGAGGTGAGGATGGACTCAATAATGGCCGTGTAGAATTGCACCATCGTCTTGACAGGCAGCTTGGCTTTCCTCAGCTGCCTCAGGAAGTACATCCTCTGCTGAGCCTTCTTGATGAGGGAGCTGATGGTCTGCTCCCACTTGAGGTCGTGGGTGATGTTAGTGCCCAGGAAGCGGAAGGAGTCCACAGTTGTGATGGGGGAGTCTATCAAGACGAGGGGGGAAGGGGGGTTTTGACTTTCCTGAAGTCCACAATCATCTCCACTGTCTTCTGAGCATTGAGCTCCAGGTTGTTGCAGCTGGACCAGGACACCAGCCGGTCCACCTCCTTCCTGTAAGCAGACTCATCACCGTCTGAGATGAGCCCGATGAGGGTGGTGTCATCCGCAAACTTAATCAGTTTCACCGAGTCGTGGCTGGAGGTGCAGCTGTTGGTGTACAGGGAGAAGAGCAGGGGGGAAAGTACACAGCCCTGTGGGGATCCCGTGCTGATAGTCCGAGTGTCCGAGACATTCTTCCCCAGCTGCACGCGCTGCCTCCGGTCCGTCAGGAAGTCAGTGATCCACCTGCAGGTGGAGTCAGGCACGTTGAGCTGGGCGAGGGTGTCCTGGAGCAGAGCAGGGAGGATGGTGTTGAATGCAGAGCTGAAGTCCACAAACAGGACCCTGGCGTAGGTTCCTGGGGAGTCCAGATGCTGGAGGATGTAGTGGAGGGCTAGGCTGATGGCGTCATATACAGACCGGTTGGCTCTTTAGGCGAACTGCAGAGGGTCCAGGAGGGGGGAGGTAAAGGACTTGAGGTGAGGCAAAACCAGGCGCTTAAATGACTTCATGACCCCAGATGTCAGTGCCACAGGTCTGTAGTCGTTGAGTCCAGTGATCCTGGGCTTCTTGGGGACGGGAACAATGGTGGACAGCTTGAAGCAGGTTGGGACATGGCATGACTCCAAGGAGATGTTGAAGATGTCCGTGAAGACAGGTGCCAGTTCTACCGCACAGTGTCTCAGGGTGAAAAGAGAGACACCATCCGGACCGAGCTTTCCGAGGGTTCTGCTTTTTAAATGTCTTGGCCACATTCTGCTCCGAGAGTGTGAGGGCAGTGGGGGAGGGGTGTGAATCTTCGAACCTGGAGTAGTGAGTGTTCCGTCTTTCTGCTAAGTGACGGTTGTCAACAGCGGGAAGGTGGGGGGGGGGGCGCTTTGGGTCTGTAGTTGGTGATTTCCCTCAGACCTTTCCAAACAGAGACAGAGTTGTTCCTTCAGATGATTGTTGTACCTTGATTTAGCCTTCTCCACCTCCTTACTAAATCTGTACTTGCTCTGTCTGTATACGTGAGGGTCGTTACTCTTTTGGGCCTTTTCTTTCTCCTTCCTTAGCTGTCTCAGTCTGGGTGTGAACCAGGGTTTGTCATTGTTGAAGGTGAGTCTGGTGTAAGATGGGACTATGCTGTCTTCACAAAATTGAATATATGACGTCACTTTGTCTGTGTATTCGTCCAGGTTATTTGTAGAGGATTTGAATAGTTCCCAGTCTGTTATATCCAGACATGTGCGAAGCTCCTCCACAGCCTCACTTGTCCACTTTTTAGACGTTCTCACACCTAAGTTCAATTTCTGTAGCCACCCCCAGGCCTGGTTACTGGCACACCTGTTTCAATCAAGAAATTACTTAAACAGGAGCTACTTAAAACAGAGAAGTCGACCAAAAGCACCTCTAAAGCTAGAAATCATGCCAAGATTCAAAGAAATTTAGGAACAAATGAGAACAAAAGTAATTAAAATCTATCAGTCTGGTAAAGGTTATAAAGCCATTTCTAAAGCTTTTGGACTCCAGCGAACCACAGTGAAAGCCATTATCCACAAATGGCAAAAACATGGAACAGTGGTGAACCTTCCAGGAGTGGCCGGCCGCCCAAAATTACCCCAAGAGCACAGAGACAACTCATCCGAGAGGTCACAAAAGATCCCAGGGCAACATCTAAAGAACTGCAGGCCTCACTTACCTCAATTAAGGTCAGTGTTCACGACTCCACCATAACAAAGAGACTGGGCAAAACGACCTGGATGGCAGAGTTCCAAGACGCAAACCACTATTAAGCAAAAAGAACATTAAGGCTCATCTTAATTTGGCAAAAAAACATCTCGATGACTGCCAAGACTTTTGGGAAAATATATTGTAGACTGACAAAACAAAAGTTGAACTTTTTGGAAGATGCGTGTCCCGTTACATTTGGCGTAAAAGTAACAGCATTTCATAAAAAGAACATCATAGCAACAGTAAAATATGGTGGTGGTAGTGTGATGGCCTGGGGTTGTTTTGCTGCTTCAGAACCTGGCAAGCTTGCTGTGATAGATGGAAGCATGAATTCTACTGTCTACCTAAAAATCCTGAAGGAGAATGTCCGGCCATCTGTTCGTCAACTCAAGCTAAAGCGATCTTGGGTGCTGCAGCAGGACAATGACCCAAAACACACTAGCAAATCCATTTCTGAATTGTTGAAGAAAAATTAAATTAAGACTTTGGATTGGCCTAGTCAAAGTCCTGACCTGAATCTCATTGAGATGCTGTGGCATGACCTTAAGAAGGCGGTTCATGCTAGAAAACCCTCAAATAAAGCTGAATTAAAACAATTCTGCAAAGATGAGTGGGCCAAAATTCCTGCAGAGCGCTGTAAAAGACTTGTTGCAAGTTATCGCAAACATTTGATTTCAATTATTGCTGCTAAAAGGTGGCCAGACCAGTTATTAGGTGCAGGGGCAATTACTTTTTCACACAGGGCTATGTGGGTTTGGATTTTTTTCTTCCTAAATAATAAAAACATGTATTTAAAAACTGCATTTTGTGTTTACTTGTGTTATCTCTGATTAATAATAAAATGTGTTTGATGATCAGAAACATTTTGTGTGACAAACATGCAAAAGAATAAAAAGTCAGGAAGGGGGCAAATAGTTTTTCACACCACTGTACATGTGTACATTGATTATGTGTTCTGTTCTGTGTATTTTGTGTGGCTTGATTAAATAATCAAATCAGTCAATATAAACAAACTGTGGGCTCTCTCTCTGCAGGCCATGTCGACCGACTCCAACCGAGAGAGTCACTCTTGTATTGTCCAGTACATCCTCTTCCCCCCTCACGCCACCTCCACCAAGGACAGGTACCATCTCATCCAAGCATGCGAGGTTTCCTTTTTTTTTTTTTTTAATTTCGCCTTCCCCCCTGCAGCTTCTCCACAGACGACGACAACGACACAGAGGTGGAGCCCGTGGACGTGGACCTGGAGCTGAACCTGGTGACGGAGTGCTGGGTGGAGCCTCAGAGTGGCACGGTGACCAACTGCTCAGAGCAGCACCGCCACCTGCAGGGCCTCTGCTACCAGGAAGTGCCTCAAGCGGTCCGCCCCCACCCAGTTTGCATGCCGTCTGGAAAGTGAGCGGACATGGCTTTGTGCCTAAAAACATTCCACTCTGCCTTTCCAGATCTTCCCCAGAGATTTAGCATGCATGTCCACCATGATGACGTTTGAGTACCTGGGCCAGTTATGTCAGAACAAGGACCAGGTCTGTTCTTTGCCTGCTGGACTCAAAGATGTGAGAGGTAACAAACTATTTACATTTCTGTGTGGGAGGAGTTATTGATCTTTTATTGTACAATTTCAACAATACAATAGAGGTGATGTCATTTCCTGCTCTGCGTTATGCAGATTAGGACTTGCTGATGATTACATGTCTCCTCTGGTTTCAGGAGATCTTTCCGCTTCAGAGGAGAGCATTCACATGGTTCCCTTCCAGTTCGATCTCATTCAGCTGCTTTCAAAGTGTCAGCAGGTGGAGCTCTTCTTCCTCACGTTCAGCACAGGTGTAGTATTTTTTCCCCCCGTGCCATCTTGAGCAACCAACACCGGAAACAGCTCTCATAGTTGTCATGTGTTCACAGAAGTGGAGCTTGAGGAGCACCTCCACAGCACTCCCTGCCTGCCCAACGAGCTTCTCCTCAACCTGCTCCACAGCAGCCTGGAGCAGGAGCTCAGCGACAGGGAGATCCCCTTAGCTGATGGCGAGCACGCCGCATTCATGCACCAGATCCTGGAGCGAGAACGGGATGGCCACTGTGCTCCTTTTGCCCTTCCTGTCATTAAAGGTGAGCTCTCAAGTGTACAGCACAGGGGTGGGTGGATCGATCCAAATATTGACATTATTGATACCAACAGTACTATTGGATCGATACTAATTTGATAAGCTTGATATTCTTCAGCTCTTTTGTAGTTTTTTGTTGTTTTGATCGTATGATGACGGGGGTTGGCAAGAAAACAAAAGAAATTGAGACGTCTATAAAAATGTCTGCTAGCATGATGTTGACGATCTCCAATTTTGGCTCAACATTTGAAATAAAATACTGCTATTAGGTTATGTTCAACTCCAGAACGCTGCCCTTTTCTCTTCAATTGCCATTGTTCATGCATCACACAGTCCAGGTAAGCACTGGAATCTGATTCGCTGTTGTTGGTTGTTGGGCTAGCGCTAGTGTCTAACGGGCTACAGAAGGCGGTTCTCCAAGCTGCGTCTACATCAGGGCTGGGCAAACGTTTTGACCCGTGGGCCACACACAGTGAAAACATTTGTCAGACGGGGCCGTCTATCATCGTCATCAGAAACAGAAGGGCTTACTCGCTTACGGTGCACAAAACACATCCACAGCAAGTCAATGCATAATCAACTACTCCTGGTAGGTGGGGAATAAACAACAACTAAGCTCTAAACATAACACGTAACTGTTATTTCCAAATACCCGCAAGGCATGCTGGGTAGTCCAGTATGAACAATAAAAGATTAAACAGTATGTTCACTCCTTGTTTACTTCTCTGACGACCTCCTCAACATATTTTGCAATCAAGTGAAAATCCGACAAACACGACAAAATATTGGGAGAAAGAGTACCACAAGCTACCCAGCATGCGTTGTGGCGGGAATATATTGTTGTTTTTTTTACATGGGTATTTATTTGTACACCCACAAGGTGCAGTGTTTAGGTTGCTTTGTCACGCTTGTTGACAAGTTGTGTTGTTTTGATTGCACAGATTGCACCTGATTATTATGATTGTTGATGTTGCTGGCTACAGTTTTGGTGTTACAAATATTTTTTTTTAAAAAGGAATTTGGAAATGCCCGGTTTCCCGGATTAAGATACTTAGCAGGCTTTAGTTGCCCACCACTGGTCTACATAATCCATACTGCTTGCCTAATGTATTTCCAGTTATTTTCACATATTAACTTCACTGTTCACAATTAAGTGTGTTGATGGATTTTTTTGTGCCTAAAGTCCTGTGTATAAACAAATGACAATATCGCAAAATCATTCAATCATTCCAAACATTTCAGTCAATCATCCTAAAAACTAAAACCGTAAAATGGTATTGGCAGTCAAAACCAAAATTGGCAGTGTTGTTGTGTTGTATCATTGTATTGCCAGTATGTCAGGTTCAAACAGCCTAAAACATTCAGAACACAGTGAATAAACAAGAAAGAAGACAACTGATATTGCTTTTTACTCGCAAGAACGGACAGAAATGTACTTGGTTACATTCTCCAGCCGCTCTAAAGACATTCTGCCGTCTTCTCTTTTTCTTTTCTGTCGGTGTTCCCTAGTTACATAAAACATGTTGCAGCACTAAAAGGGAGGGGTCCATACAAGCTGCAATGTGTCAACGCAGTCCTTTCATCTAGCAGTGTGAAGGATAATGTGATAGAACAGAATGTTTCAAATGCTATCTGTGGTCAAGCTGCTCCTGACCTTCTCCTTTGCAGCTGCATGACTTACCTTGCTTAGCACACACGTATAAAGATTATGACAGCACAAGTTATAATACATTTCTTCAGTGTGTATAGAAGCAAATAAATGATAACATGCACTGTATATACATTCTCCAACACAGTACAATGTCAATGGTCTTGTGGGTCTCACACTCTTCTGTGTTTTCATCAGAAGAGTTTGTGAAGCTTCCAGACAGACAGGAAGTGATGTCTGCATTCCACACCCCTGCCAGCAGCCGAGAGATGATGGGATCCACCAGCACGTTGCAAGTAATCCCGCAACACAGATTTCACATTTTGGAATAGTCACATCGCAGCTATTTGATGTAAAGCGGCCGACTGTTTATGTTTATTTTACGCGTGGCTGGCAGAGTTTCACTAATGCAGACCTCGCGGACGAGGAGCCTCTGCTGGGGGGGAGGAGCTGCTCTGTGCCCCAGTGGAAGTGCTACGCCAAGCATATTAGTTCCCAGCAGATCTTGCTCACCTTCCTGCCAGCCACCTTCACAGGTTCGACCCAATTAAACTTTTAGCACAGGTAAACTGGTGGTGTTGATGTTTTTTTTAAGAACGCCATTTTGACAGATGTCCTGATGTTGATGTCGTCGGGCTCGGAGGTGGATCCTTTGAGTAACGTCAGCACGCAGGAGGACGATACATTGACGCCCAGCAACAAGTCACAGGCTGACTCGCTGTCTGGTTCCACCAGCGGACTCGATAGGTCCGAATCCAGCCTCAGTCCGGCCACTAAGTTGAGGAGGAGCTCCAGCAGCGGTCACTTCAGCGCCAGGTCACCCTTGCTCTCGCCACGTTCTGAGGGTCAGCCGGGACCCGCTGACTCCCTGATACTGGACCGGGACAGTTGGGATAGCAGGGTGTTGGAAACCGAGCCTGGAACGCCGACCTCAGGTCAGTGAAGATTTAGACCACTTCCCTAATGAGGATAAGAGGTATAGAAAATTGATGGAAGGATGGGCTCACACACAAGTGCAAAATCTCCAGTCATCATTAGACTTTTATGTAATGTGCACTACTGCCGCCTACAGCGCTGGAGGGGAACTGCATCCAAACCAAGCAGTCACACCAGTGAAATATTGGATGAAACCAGGGCTATTCTGTGTCTCTTCTAGATCTCGGGGAAAAAGTTCACTTCACAGAACCACAGAGGTCTGATCCGCACAGCAGCTTCACCCAGCAGCTGTCGCAGCAGAGCAGCGGCAGCCAGTTGAAGTGTCCTGTCTACGTGTACAACTGCTGCCTGGAGCTCTTGAAGGAGCAGCTGGTCCACCCCGGCACAAACCGCCAGCCTAGAGACGTCTTCTTCAGGTACGGAAACAATGACGCGTCCTACAAATGCAGCGCACCACAACCTAATCTGGTGCTTCCGGGTACTGAATTCTGAACAAGAAAGCGACCGTGGCTGGAGCTCTTGTCCTCATGTGTTAACATGATGTCTCTCTGGTTGTCTTCATGGTGAGAATAGACCTCAAGAGGCTCAGTTCTGGCAGATGTCTCAGCAGATGAAGTTCAGGTAGACATTTTGGCCTCTGCACTCCTTCTCCCTCCGCTGAGGCGCTGACTTCGGGAGCTTGCTTGTTTTTGTCTATGTCCGAGTGCTTTTCCAACCCTGCATCATTCTTTTGCACAGACTATACTGAATGCTGTTCCAAGCTCACTCAGGAATGTGTAGGAAAGAGCGTGTAGACTTACCAGCCGGTACATTATGCATAGCAGAAGAGTCAACACGAGAGCTTTGTCAAGCATTAGCACCTTCCTGGTACAAATAAGCTTTTTTTTTTTTTTTAAACTTTATTTTTTGAATTTTTTAACAGAGCACAAACACACACACAAAACACGGCACAGGAAGTACATCTTCAAATCAAGCAAATCAATCATGATCTAGGGGTCCTTGTTTTGTCTTCTGTCAGTGAACAGTGTCCATTTTGACCATTTTTCTTGGCATATATCTTCTTCAATTCGCAGTCTGTAGGTTAAAAGTTCCATGTCATGTATTGTATTCATAGTACCAAACCAGTCTTCCACCGTCGGAGGTCTCGGGTTTAACCATTTCCGTGTAATAGCTTTTTTACATGCTGCCATCATAATTTTATACAAGTATCTATCTTTCCTTGACACACCTTCTCCTACAATCAGGCCGAGGTACAAGACCTCACATGTAAAAATTATACTGTAGCCCAAAATCTTTTCTATAGTTTTACGTATATTCTCCCAGAAGGGGGCAACTTTTGGACAAAGCCAGAAGATATGTGTGTGGTTTACATTTATTGCCCCACATTGGCGCCAGCATGGCTGTGCCACCTTAAGGTATTTTTGTTTAATTTTTGGAGTAATAAAGAACCTAATTATATTTTTCCAGCAATGTTCTCTCCATACACGAGATGATGTCGTGGTACTTTGAACCACAACCATACCTGACCATTCAGTCTGTGTAATGTTTATCTTAAGTTCTTTTTCCCACCTTTGTTTAATGTATTCAGTGTCCCCCTTTCCTTCCATTAGACTTTGATACAGCATGGATACTATTTTGCTTGGTTTTGATCCATATGCCCCAATCACCGTTTGTATGAGTCCATGTCTCTTTCTGTGCATGTTATCTTTTATTTCCCTCTCGTAATGGCTTTTTATTTGTAGATATTTAAAATAATCGTTGCTGTCTAGGTTGTATGTTTGTGTAAGTTCTTGAAAGTTCATGAGGTTTCCTCTTTTTATTATTGTACACACTGCGGTTATCCCTTTCGGAATCCACTGTAGGAACGTTGCGTCAAGGCTATTTGGGATGAAGCGTTTGTCATACGCTATCCACCGGAGAGGGCAAAGGTCGTCTTGTAAATTGAGTCTTCTTATTAGTTTAAACCACAGTTCTAGAGTGAACCGAGTCACACCATCTATACCGTCACGTTTACAAATATCAATTTTCCCGTCTGCTAGGACACTTGGGGTTTCCCTCCCAAATACCTTTCGTTCTAATACCTTCCATTTTGCTGTAAAATTTACATCACACCAGTTCACTACCGCTCTTATTTGAGCCGCGTGAAAGTATTCCTTGAAATTTGGTAGTCCCATGCCCCCTTTGTCTTTTCTCAGTTGCAGTGTCTCAAACTTCACTCTTGGTCTTTGATTGTGCCATATGAATCTCGAGACTATTTTATTCCAATATCTAAACTGTTTTTCCGGTATACTGATTGGCAAAGCCTGAAATAGATATTGAAGCCTTGGGAGTATATTCATCTTTACAGTCTCAATTCTGGCACTGAAATCAAGTATGAGAACCCCCCATCTTCGAATGTCGTTGCAAATGGCTTTATTAACCATGGCATAGTTAGCGTTATATAGGTCGTCTAAGTTTCCGGTTAGATTGACCCCCAAGTATTTTATTGTTTGTGAGTCCCATTTCAAATTGTATCTACGTAGTATGTCTCTACCTGGGTAGTAATTAAGTGGTAATATCTGTGTTTTCTTTAGATTAAGTTTATATCCTGAGTAGAAACCATACATTTCCAGGTGTTCAATCAATTTGGGCAGGTTTAAATCCGGGTTCCCGATATAGCAGATGACATCATCAGCAAAAAGGCCAATAATGTGTTTTTCGCCATCACCAATCTGTATACCAGTTAGTTCTGTGTTTTGTCTAATTGACTGCGCTAAAGGTTCAATAAAAATAGCGAAGAGGGCTGGTGATAGACAGCAGCCTTGTCTAGTGGACCTCTGAAGCACTATGCTGTCAGTTAAGCTTCCATTTATCTTTATTCGAGCTGTCGGTTTTTGGTATAGTGCTTTGATACATTTTGTTGCTTTCTCATTTAGCCCAAATATCTCGAGAACCTGAAATAGAAAGGACCAGTTCACACTATCGAAGGCTTTTTCGGCATCAAGGCTTATTAGTGCGGCTTTGATGTTATTACGTTTGACATGGTCAATAATGTGTATTGTTCTCCTAATACTGTCATGGGTCTGGCGTCCTTTAATGAAACCCGTCTGGTCCTCATCTATGATGTCAGTCATTATGCTATCATACCTTCTTGCTATTATTGATGTGTATAATTTATAATCAACATTTAGCACTGAAATGGGTCTGTAACCTGAGCAACTTTGGTTGTCCTTTCCTTTAGGAATAACAAATAAGCTTTTATCTGGATCTGCACCAAAAAATGAGGCTCACGTGCCACTTCCCTACCTTTTGGATTTTGAAAATCTTTGAGGTGTTTTGTCCGCTGTGGTAACTAACTTACTACATAGCCTTTGGAAACTTACGTAAAGGACATCGTGATCTGACAGTGCTTCATGTTTTGTGTGCCTGATTTGTGTTTTGCAACACGTTTATTTTTCATCATATTACTTTGTTACTACAGGCATTCGTAGTCATTCCCCTCCTTCTGCTGTCTTCCTGCAGGTCGCTGTCTCAGGACCGCAGTAGTCCGTCACCGTGGACTGACCTACTGACGCAGCCTCACAAACACAAGGAGCTGGCCCACTACTGCAATCTGCTGCAAGAGCATTACCAGCAGTGCTTTGCCAAAGGTGAACGCCCTGTGGTGACTGTCAGTTATCCACAAAAGGTTGAACTGAAGGGCAAACTGTGGTGTGCCCCATGGCTCCATCCTAGAGCCCTCCTAATTCTGTGACTTAAGCCTCCAGATGTGACCACCAGCAATGTGGGAGTTTTTTGTTTTGTTTGAGGGTTTGAATGCATCCTGCCTAAGTACCACTCTCTCTGTGGCTTTCAGGTGTCTACCGCAGCCTGCAGCAGTCTTACAGCATCAGCTCCCAAGACGTCCTGATGGCCATGGACTACTGTGAGGAATCTCTGCAGGAGATTGACGTCACCTCTTTTTTGCAGACCCTCTGTGGGCATATCCGGTCCTTCAGGGAGAGAGTCCAAAATCCAAAGCCCAAAGGGAGGTCTGCTACCTTCATCATTGGTGAGGTTGAGTTGGAAAGACCTGGTGTCAAGTCTGCTGTAGCTTCCTTGTCCAGGTAAGAGCAAGATGGAGATGGAGATGTTGCAGTTTTGTTTATTTGTATATACTTTTGTGATATATGAAAGCAGTTTTGAGATGGAAGATTCCGGTGAAGTTCGAGGACCAGCGCCTGTATCCTCAATGGTTGTGGATGAGTCCAAGACATCCAGGCTCCCAGTGTTCCCCCTGGAGGTGCTCCAGACACATCCCACCTGTGACATGAGTCAAGACGTGCACAAAATAATCCAGGTGAAGTCCAGAAGTGACAGAAAGACATGGTCTGCTTAAACCAGGCGTTGTCCAAAGTGCCTTTTTTCTTTAAATTATATATACGGTGGTGTGCAAAAGTCTTTACGCCCTTCCTAACGTCTTTTTTTTGCATGTTTGTGGCTTGCTGGTGTGTTTTGGATCATTGTCCTACTGCAGAAACCAAGGTGGTTTCAGCTTGAGGTCACCAACAGATGGCCGAGCATTTTCCTTCCGAATTTTCTGGTAGACAGCAGAATTCATGCTCCCATTTATCACTGCAAGTCTTCCAGGTCTTGTAGCAGCAAAACCACCCCAGACCATCACACTACCACCACCATATTTTACTGTTGGTATGATGGTGTTTTTCTGAAATGCAGCATTATTGCAGATCTAATAGGACACACATGTTCTTGATGATCCCCAACTTTTGGATGTTTTTTTTTTTGTTCAGCAGTGGTTTTGGTCTTGGAACTCTGCTGTGAACACTGATCAGTCATGAACACTGATCTTAACTGAGGCAAGCGAGGCCTGCAGTTCTTTGGATGTTGGATGGGTCTTTTTTGTAACCTTTTGGATGAGTCGTCGGTGTGCTCTTGGGGTAATTTTGGTTGGCCACCTACTCTGAGAAGGTTCACCACTGTTCCATGTTTTTGCCATGAATGGATAAGGGCTCTCACTGTAGTTTGCTGGAGTCCCAAAGCTGTAGAAATGACTGGTAGACCTCAATCTTTGTTAAGTTAACAGGGGGCATCAGTTTTTCACACAGAGCCATGCAGATTTTTTCCATCTTAATAATTAAAGGTTTCATTTTAAAACTGCACTCCACACTTAAACTGATCTCCTTTTAACCTCAACAGGAGAAGTTCATGGGGATTGTGTTCCAGTATTTCAAACCTGTGCCTTCCAATCCACATTACTTCTTCTACTGCCCGCCATCGTCCAAGCAAGAGGTGGGTCACGAAATTTTCATTTGCGCTCCTAATATTCACTCCTATACATCATCTCATCATGGACGTGCCACCTAGAAAGGATAGTGTGGCATGTCGGTGTCCTGTCAGGTCACGTTAGGGTCCAACTGTGCTTTGCTGCCGCAGGAAGACTCAGAGGATGGTGAGATGGAGGTAAGGCCCAGCGAGGAGTTGCTTTCAGAGGCCGAGCAAGCTACCGAGGAAGGTGAGAAATAACTTTACATCCCTCCAGTCTGGTAAAGTTATTAGTGTGCTTTGTTAAATCCTACACTCACAACTGACTTTCACACATATTCCTCCTTTGCCATTAAGCCTTTTTTGTGTGTTTTGGTGTAGAAATAACATCCGGCGGCGTCACGACAGAGAGCGACAACGACTTGGTGGTGGAGTACGAGGACCACCCCGAGCCCAGGATCTACACGGGTGGCGAGGGAAGGTCCCACTCCAACTCCAACACAGTCAACCAGGATCAGGATTCTTTCAGCATCCTGGATGGAGACTCCCTGCTGGAGGGGGAGGGGCGGATGCTCGACATGCCGCCGCTATTCCTGCACGTCACCTGCTCTGTCAACACCAAGAGTTGCCATGGGTCCACCCCCGTTCGCACCCTGCCCACCTGCCTTGGTGAGCCATCATTGATTCATCAAACATGTGGTTTCAGAATTTTGTATACAAATGAAAAATTATTACGACAAGTTGACCGTCACAAGTGTTAGGACTTGTCTCGATGTGGTCGCTGCTTTGCGCATCATCGTTGAGGACTCTTTAAGAGTGGAACCCCTCACTGTACCAGCTAGGTTGACTACGAGAAGGCTTTCGATAGCATGGACTCCAAAACCCTCTGCCAACAAAACTGGTCAGCTTGATCAGGAACTTTTACGAAGGAATGACAATTGAGTAGTCCATGAAGGACTTTTCCTCCTGGTGATCGACTGGACCGTGAAGACATCAAGAGCAGACAGAAGAAAACGGAATCCAGTGGACACTGTTTGGCCAGTTAGATGATCAGAACCTTGCAGACGAGTTAGCAGCCACCTTAGCGTAAGTTGGCTTGAAGATCCAGGAGACAAGACCAAGATCCTCAAGATAATCACAGCTCCATCATGAGCTCCAAGGTGGTGGAAACGTCAAGTCAGTCCTACTGTATGCAGCGCAGACATTCCTCAATAACTATCTGAGATAGTTATTGGATCCACCAGATAAGCTGATACGACAATATCAGCAAAGCAGACTTGTGCAACCGATCGAGATTCGACTCGGAAGATTGAAATCGATTGGGCACACCCTGAGGAAGCCAGCCAGTAACACCACGAGGTGACACGAAACCTTGATGCTGACATCTAGAAGATTGGAAAGACCTGGAAACAGCTGGAGAGAGCAGCCCAGGACAGAGCACTCTGGCAGGCTGTTGCTGGCGGCTTGTACTCCCGGAGTTAATTAATACCAAGCGAACACACTTACGCCCTCAAAATGCTAAGCGTAAGCATGGAAGTGTGGGAATTGATATTAATATTGTGACTCCAGGTGAGATCGTTTCCTGCCTGGTTGACGCCGGGGCCTTACAGTGCGTGGACCTAAACGAGCTCTCGGTCACATTGGACATCTTCGTCCTGACTCTTCCCCTGGAGATCGAAGTGATGGGCGACTTCCATCACAACAGGTGAGCCCAGGCAGGCCGTCAGGTGTAATGGATGTCACCGTTAACTCGGGTGTGTGCAGGTACACCTCAGAGAGCAGCGTGTCTCTGAACCGCTCTCCGGCACAGCCGTCGTCTTATCGGTCCGTCGAGGAGCTGACAGCCGTGCTGGATGGCCTGAGGGGGGCTGACGTGGACATGTGAGTTTCATTGTTTTTATGTAATCCTACTGGTTGTAGGGAGGCGACCATTCTAAACTTAGACTTAATACAAAGTTTAAAATGTGAACAGTACCTAAAGACTGTTTTAGTCTTTTTGTGGTGCAGTTAAATGCAGTTACTTTTTGTCATCTATCAGGCTCTGTGGCGAACCTTTATCCAAGCTTCCACTTCCTCATAAGCTGGCAATCGAGGCTACAATAGATGAGGTGTGTTCTTTTTCACATGCAATGACGCACTTGCGCCTGCAGAGGCAGCCAGCGGGCTGCATTAATGCATTTCAGAAACAAAAGCTCAGCTGCGATGTGTTTCCTCTACTGTGAACCAAATGAACGTTTTCTGTCCATCAGATACGCTGGCTGCTGGAGGACGAAATCGTTTCCACGCTGCGCCACTCTCGGACCATCGGCCTGGCCACGCTGCACAAAGTGGCCGAGCACGTTGTGCTGTCGGTCGGCCGTCCGCACTGCCACAGCGAAGATGTCCCCCTTCAGTTTGTCTTCCGGCCGGAGCAGTCGCTGGACAAATTCAAAGAGGCATGCTCATACACACTACACTGAGACTGACTCCTATGCCCCCTTTTAGCCTTTTTTTCATCACCTTCAAAGATAGGGTATAGTAAAAAGCTCGCATCCTCACCCTGTCACTCGTGTAATCCCGCAGGAGTTCCCTCGGATGCCGCTCTCGGGCTACGTGCTCAACAGTGAACAGGACAGCTTCTACTACGTGTCTCTGAGCCGGCGGCACCCTCAGAGGATCCACGCTGACAAGAGCCTGTCTGAGAGCACGGTGGCCGCCCTCCAGCCGGCCGTCTCCAACGGTGGGCCGCCTCAGGAGGAGTTCCTCCCACAGGAGACAGACGACAGGGTCAGAGATACGTCTCAGTGTGGTCGTTAGTTGTATTTGAGGTAAGAAATAACTTATAATAACGGACAATCGACATGCTGCACCTGCAGGCCAACGTGGCAGGTGACCCGACCGCGGAGCTCGGTGAAAAGGATGGACCCTCCAAGTCTGACGCTGACAACGACGACTCACAGAGTTCCGTTAGCTTGCCGGCAGACAAATGTCAGTCCAGTAGCCTCTTACTCCTGAATGAGCGGTGCCCCGAGCCCACCTCGCCCCCCAAGACCTCCTCCAGTGTCAGCCTGGCCGAGTCGGTGCAATCGGTTTCTCAAAGTGAGTGGATCATACAGCAAACGGCTCTGCTAGTAAAACTATTTACTTTATCATCCTTCCCTAAATTGTCCCCACAAAGTTCTATAATCCTAAAAGTCTTGAAATTTATGAACGCATAAAACATGGAAGTTGTCGATTCCCAGCAAGCTAACCTTCTGGACAGACATTCTGCAGAGCTCATGCCCCACTCTTCCCTCCAGCTTTCCATCTTAGCGTTTTAGCGGAGCGAGGCAATTCCCAGACAGGCGAGAGAGTGAGGGCACATGATCCGCCCGAACGCCTCTCGGGGCCTAGCTGGTGATTTATTCCAGTCATCTTGCTGAGGTCGGGAACCTGACAGAACTGTGTAATTGTCTTTTCTCAGACTGCGGCAAGCTCAGACCCAGTCGAGTCCAGAGTGTCGTTTCCAGCCAAGGAAGTTTGGATTCCGACATGCAGGGTGGGTGTGAAGTCGGGAGCCAACTTTTCTCATGAATTTTAAAAATGAACAGACAAAATCAAAACCAGGCCACAATGTTTAAATAAAAAACATTCAATGTGGCATTATTACTTCATCTGGCCTGTGTCAATAATGAAAAAGATACGGTGCTTTGCAGTGAACCCTGTGGAGCTTCCTCTCATTGCGTTGTTTGAGGTTCAGTGGCTAATGTCACATTTCTTAAAGGTTACGATGGTGGCAGCAGCGACTCGGAATGCGAGAGTCCCACCCTGGATGAACAGGACAGTCGGGTGCATCTGATGCCCGACTTCTGGCTCATCGTGAGGATCCACCAAGACAGAGTCAAGGTCTACTCGCATTCCAGGTGAGACAAGCGTCAGGAACTTTCCTTCACATCAAATTAATAGGCCTTCAGTCGATTCCCACAGGTCCAAAATGTAATTAGCTTATTTATCAATTTTCCAAAAGTGTAATGTCTTTTATTGAAGTTTACTTTATACTTGCAGGAGTCCCAGCGAAGAACAGGAGCCGAGCACCAAGGAGCTGGAGACCAGGGAGGACAAGCAGGAGCTGCCCGAATATTTGCAACTGCACCAGACGGTGGTGAGGAAGATCGGGGAACTCTGTCGAATAGTCAATCAGGTACTACTACTAAACAAAAATACACAGAATGTATTTTAACGGGGCGTACAACAGGCATGATTTCTGCAAATGTCTTAAAATAATTTCAATGTTAATGTAATTGGGGGAACTTGTTTTGAGTTTCGCTTGTACTTTGTAGCGCATGCTGCTGCAGGACTTGCACGACAGCCACGTGTGCAACTCCATGTTGGTGGCGGAGAGCGAGGAAGACATCTGGAAGAACGAATCTCTGTTCAGGCAAAAGCGCACCTCAGACGGTCAGTTAGCGTAGCTGCTGTAAAAAAACACAAGCTAAAGGGGTGCAAGGGCGATGTACAGTGTGTGCTAAGAACTTTCTGTGTGGCCCATAGATTACCACTCAGAGGAGAGCTACCAGGCCAGAGACTATTTGGCAGCCACAATGCAGTATATTCCGGGCCATTTTGCCTGCGATGTGGTGTGGAGCACCGTCATCCACATCCACCCACGCTTCAAGATGGGATCCAACATGGGGGTTTCCAGAGGTGCGTGTCCAAGGGCGCAGAATAATAAACATTCCATCTAAGAAGAGCCTATCATTTAAAAAAATATCGCCCTTACAAAGATAATATTCATTAAAAAGATGGTTTTTGGTCATCCGTACATGGCAAATCCCAAAACGCGCCCATGAAGTAGAATATGATGAGAAAATATGTTGATTGTGTCTCCTTATCACAGCCATCCAGGCGCTGCGCTCTGTGCTCAACTCTTTCTGCGTGGTCAACAGGAAGAACATGTTTGTTTACCAGGAGCGCACCACCAAATCGGTCTTCTACCTCAGGTTGGTGAAAACCTCTGCATCTCCACCCGCAGGAGGGTCCATCTGGGCATAAAGCATGAAATAAACGCACCACAGTGGCAATGACGCGGGGAGGAAATGTAAACATCATTTGATGAGGGCTGGGCTGCGCGTTCGCGCTTGTCTGTTTGACTGCGAAAGAACACACAGTATGAGATGTTTATGTTGTCAAACATGCTTGCTCGGGTGGTTTCCACAGGACTTCGCTCGATCTGTAGTGTTGGGAGACTTCATCTTCTAATTTGTTTAGCAGGTTTTTAAATTCTATCTAACAGAACATGAGGTTACTGACCTGCTGGTGTTTGTTTTTATGGTTTCATCACAAATCATTCATGATGCTTAGTAGGCTCCACGTACATGTGAGCTGATTTTAAAGGTAACATACTTTGTATGTCTAATATGCCACTATACAGTACTGATGAATCAAGTCCGTTTTTTAAGGCTTCTGATTGGACAAAATATGCATAACGATGAATGTCACAGTTCTTTACTACCAAATGAAACAAAAATTTACGAAAATGCAAAAAAAACCAACCTCACGCCAGTTCAAAAAGGAGAGGGCAGAAGCAACACCAACATGAAGAAATGTATGTTTTTGAAAATATCCATGTTCATGTGGACGTGGCACAGCAGGACCCAAAAGAGAGATACTTACATTCTTTCATCAGTCTCCAAACGTGTCCATTAAGACCATAAAATGTTGCTGAATTACTTATTCTCCGGCAAACCAGGTGCATTAGGAAGCAGCGTTCTGTTGCCATCTGCTCTACGGAGTTGGAAAGACAGCTACATGCACAGACAGTCCCATTCGAATGTGTTTAGTTAGCTCTGTATGTATTTCTGGCAGTTCTGATTTATTGTTGGCGTTTCCTGGTCCTTCCCATCCAGACTTTATGAGACGTCTCTGGCGGGGAAGTACTCGGACATGGACGGTGTCCTCCACATTAATCGCTGCATCGGCCTGGCAAGGAGTCAGGAGCCGCTGTTCTCAGAAGAGCTCATGGTATGCAAATATTAACTCTTGGTGTATGATATCTATGACTGTGTACCAGTTCCCAGGAAATGTACAGTAGTCTTCAAAATAATAGCTCTAATAGTCTAATGTGACTAACTAGATGAATCACAGTTATTAGCATATTTTTATTGCTACATGGCAAACGAGTTACCAGTAGGTGCAGTAGATGCTCAGAAAAGAAACAAGACCCAGCTTTCAAAAATATGCAGGCTCTTAAGGCTGTGCAATTGGGCAATTAGTTGAAAGGGGTGTGTTCAAAAAATAGCAGTGTTAGCCGTTGACTTAAAAAAAACCTGAAAACTATTTTGTAGAAACTTTTTTGTTTCCAGGATTTGACAATCCAGTGAATGACTAAAGTAATATTTAGTTTTTTATAACTGCTTCACATCTGTGTGGTATGGACTCAACCAACTTGTGGCACCTTTCAGCTGTTATTCCCCTCCAACATTCTTTAACAACATTCCACAATTCATCAACATTTCTTGCTTTTGCTTCACAAACAGCATTTTTGACGTCACCCCACAAGTTCTCCATTGGATTAAGGTCCGGGGATTGGGCTGGCCCCTCCATAACATAACAACATAACAAGATGTTGCTGGTTTACTAGTGTGTTTGGGGTGATTGTCTTGTTGATTTTAAGGGCATGTCCTTTGTAGCATAAGGCAACATGACCTCTTCAAGTATTTTGACATATGCAAACTGATCCATGATTCCTGCTATGGGATAAATAGTAGAAGAAACATGCCCATATCATTATGCTTTACTGTCTTCACTGTGTACTGTGGCTTCAATTCAGAGTTTGGGGTTCGTCTCACAAACTGTCTGCAGCCCTTGGACCCCAAAAGAACAATTTTACTCTCATCAGTCCACAAAATGTTCCTCTATTTCTCTTTAGGCCAGTTGATTTGTTCTTTGGCAAATTGTAACCTCTTCCGCACATGTCTTTTTTAAAACAGAGGGATTTTGCAGGGGATTCTTGGAAATAGATTAGCCTCTCACAGACATCTTCAAACTGTCAGAGTACTTACAGGTACTCCAAACTGTCTTTGATCATCCTGGAGTTGATCATTGGCTGAGCCTTTGCCATTCTGGTTATTCTTCCATCCATTTTGATAGTTGTCTTCCGTTTTCTGCCACGTGTCTCTATTTTTGCTCTCCATTTTAAGACATTGGAGATTATTTTAACTGAACAGCGAAAAAGTTTTACATCTCTTCACAAGTGTTTACCTCTCCAATCAACTTTTTAATCAAAATTTTACTCAGGCTTTCAATGAGAAATGCATGTTCAAGAAGTGCTGCTTTCATCCTTAAGTAGGGGACACCTGATTCACACCTGTTTTTTCACTAAATTGATCACTGATCGAATGCCACACTGCTTTTGTTTTTGGGAACCCCACTTTTAACTAATTGCCCAATTGCACAGCCTTAAGAGCGTGCATATCATGAATGCTGGGTCTTATTTGTTTTCTGAGAATCTACTGTACCTACGGGTAACTTGTTTGCCAGGTAGTAATAAAAATATACTAATAACAGTGATTCATCTGGTTAGCCAAATTGGACTGCTACTATTTTAAACAGTACTGTACCTAACATCTTGTGTATGTAAGTTTTGTGTGAGGTGGTTGCGGTGTCTTTGTGTAACCTTGCTAAAAAAACAGAAAACATAACCTTGATGGCTTTGACTTGAATGTGGAATAGTCCTTTTTCTTAAAAACTTTACTTATCATCAACAACTTTGAACTTGTGCGCTGCTGAAGGCTCGGGAAAGATCAATTTTAGTTGGATGATGTCTAAGCGCCGCTGTGGCTTATCTGATGTCAGGGTTAAACCTGCCATGTTGTTTTTTTGAGCACCCAAAAGCTGGAAAAACAGCGTTATTACCTGCATCCTGCTTCAATAGTTGCTTTGCACCTATTGGACTTCATTGTATAGATGAGCATAAATGTGAGCTCAAGACTAAAACCATGTTTGCCATGCCCCCCCCCCCCCCCCCCCTTTACCCAGGGCTCCAGGTCGTCTCTTGAAAGTTCCCGTCCCGTGGGACAAGTGGACAAGCACATCCTGCTGCTAGTGCACGGTGTCGGCAACGCCGGTGAGAGGCAGCCTCAAATGCTTTCCTGTGTGCCACTGACGTGTTTTGATGGAAGCTGCTTGTTATCGCAGGTCCGGAGATTACCGACGAGCTGGTGAAGGTTCTGCGTAAACGTCTGGACGAGACCACGCTGGACATCATCACCGTGATGCTGGTCAGGAACTGCAAGCTGACGCCAGCTGACGTGGAGGTCAGGTCTTCTGCTTGAAAGCTCACTAATGGCTTTCAGCTCACATTGGCACACTCTGAGTTAAAATTTGTCTTCTGTCTTCAGTTCATCCAACCATCGGGCTCTCCCGCCACTGAGGTCATGACTTTCGGCCTCCCTCAGTTCTGTCTTCCCTGGTTGTCTGCCGTGGCACACTATCTTCGTCAGAACCTGCTCATCTTCCTGCATGTGCCCAAATACACGGACAGCAACACGGCACACCATTTTAAGGTACCGTATTTACATCAGGGGTCTCCCAAGTGTGGCCCAGGGGCCAATTGCAGCCCACAGCTCTTTCATTGGCCGGCATCATATTTTAACAAAATAACACAAAAACAAAAATGGTTATGGTCATAACTTTAAATATACAGTCCTCGAGTGAATTGTTGTCTATATGTATGTCCCCTGTGATTGGCTGGCAACCAGTCCAGGATGTACCCGGTCATAGAAGATGGGTGGATATTGTCATCGAATTTTGTGGCTTTACTCTATCACGGTTTTTCATAAATATAGTAATTAATATCCTGCTTTTTTGTATATCAATTGTATGTATTTTTGCCTGACTTAAGCATTTTCAGGCATAAAAAAGTCTAAATGAACTAAAAAACATCTCACCCTCACTGTATCATGGTTTTTCCAAAATGAATTAAAAAATGATAACTTTTTTGTGGCCCACTATCGGTCAAAACATATTGATATAGAAGGTGAAAATACAAATACAAGGCATTTAGAAGATGTTATATTTACTGTAGTGCAAGGTCAGTGACATGTGTTAGCTGTGTGGAGCATACCAGTGACTGGTGTGAGTTGTGGCTGACAGCAGCTCCTGTGTGAAGGTTCACTGTGCTATTGCAGTAGTATTCTACTACATTACGTTACTGTTAATGATATAATAGCCACCAAATATCCTTATTTATGTTGTTATGTCTACTGTATTATATTGGGTAATACAAGTGTAAACCTCACTATAGGAGTGTTATTTCATGTCTAATAATGTTTCCACGCTCTAACTACAGAAATGTTACATTTATAAATAAGGAATTGTTCTTTGCCATGCTCCACATTAATAGCAACACTATTAGGTAATAGGTAATACAACTGTAAAGGTGCCTATTGGGGTGTTAGTTCATGTTGTATTTATAATAATGTTGTATTTAGAAGGTCGTAAACAGGCTTTCTATGCTGCAACTATGTAAATATCCCATTTATATACATAAGCAATCCTACAATTCTGGTAAGTGGTTTCAATGTGAAGCACTTTGTGTATGTTGAAAGATGCCATGTAAATGTAATTCATTACTACTATTATTATGTATGTGAAACAAATGAATTTTGAAATAATGGCTGTGTCATTCTGCAGCACTACTTTCATTCGAGCGCTGATGCGGCTGATGGCGACATCTACCTCTACAACAAACCTGGCGGTCAGGGGACAGGAGGCAAAGGTAGTTTGCTGCGTGGACACAACACCTGCATTGTCACCTTGTTTCACTTGGTAGGCGGGCCTGAAATAATCCCCCCCTGTGGTGGTTGCTACCTAGTAGTGAAATGCATTACTGCCAGGACGCAGCACAAAACCTTGCTCAAATCCCAACAGGTATTGCCTGCATTACACTGACCTTTGTTGATGCCAGTGGGCGACCCCTTCGAGTTCCAGCTCAGGATTGTGGCGCCCCGCGGAGACCGGAGAACTGCGCCGCACCTCTTCATCCCGACCAGTTTGACCAGTTGACCAGTGTGGTGAAGGTGGAGAGCGGCTGGAGTCAAGGTGAGACACATACACAAATGTAGCGGTGATGGGAGCTTTTATTACATGAAGTACTAATAAATAGCTACTTCATTCTTGTATCAGGAAATAAGCACACTTTTAGTGCAAATGTCAAACATGCTGAGGTACAAGGCCATCCATTTTTTATGTCCTCATTAGGGTCGTAAGTGAGGTGGAGCCTATCCCAGCTAATTTAGTGCGAGAGGCAGGGTACAGCCAATCACAGGGCATATATAGTCAACCTTTCACACTGACATTTACACAAATTTTGACAATTTAGTGTCTATTTAAAGACCTCTTTCCAATTTCTTATTGTTTTGCATGTTTGTCACAATTAAATGTTTCAGATCATCAAACAAATTTAATTAGTAATTGATGACAACACAAAATGCTGTTTTTAAATGAAACTTTTTATTAAGGGAGAAACAAAATCCAAACCTACATGTGGGAAAAGTGATTGCCCTCCCTGTTAAAAATATAACTTAACTGACATTAATTGAGATCTGTCACAACAAAAGCCATTTTTAAAGCTTTAGGACTCCAACAACTCACAGTGAGATCCATTATCCACAAATGGGGAAGACCTGAATCCTCTTGAGATGCTGTAGTATGACCTTAAAAAAGGCGCTTCATGCTGGAAAAGCCTCCAATGTGACTGAATGACAACAATTCTGCAAAGATGAGTGGGCCAAAATTCCTTCATGACTCATTTCAAGTTTTCAAACGCTTCATTGCAGTTGTTGCTGCTAAGGGTGGCCCAACCAGTTATTGCCATGCCGTAATATATGATGATAATATAATATTGATAAAAAGAGAGAATAATTGCGTTTTTGGCCATCCCAAACTGGAGCCTTCCTGTCTACTTTAGTAAACCGTGGCGATGCTGGTACAATCACGTGGCACAGACCAACTGTGAGCAAGAAGCAGCAGCGAACCGAGACCACAGACGTGGTCCTAACTGGCTGCTTTCCACCCGCTCGCCCCTGCATGTGCTTATCACCTAGCAGGAATATTATTCCTTAGCTTGGCTCCACAGATAAGCAACGTTGTTTATTTTTTATCAGGCACCATAAACAGAAAGCAGAGGACGGGGGGAGTGATGGCCGCCTCGCATTCATACATCACCGTCATAATAATCTTGATTCCTCTCAAAGGGATGACAAGACGTCGGAGGTGATTAATAGCTCCTATCTGGAACTGGAATATTAAGAGCACCTTCTCATTTCCGAAACGGGCTCTTCCCGCTCAGCGCCCGGAATATCGATCAGAGCAGCTGCAAAGCTTTCGTTTTAGAAACATTTTTAATGTTTGTTTACGATGCACAGAGATGCACTTGTTGGTGCGCTTCGACGTCTGGGAGCAGGGCAACGTCAGCCCCTTGCAGCTGGCCGACAAACTGCAGGGGGCGCTGCGCCACGCCCTCTGTGACGTTGTCATGGAGCTGAGGGTCTTGCCCAATCCGCTCTGCCTGCCGTGTCTTGCCGGCAACGCCCAAAAGGAAGAGGTCAAAGGTGAGTGTGGCTTATTTGTTACTGGCTTATTGACATAATTTGATCGCTGAAATCGCCCCCCGTTATGTCAACAGTTTATTAGTTAAAATAAAGTTTTTGTGGTCGTCTTCAGGCCTGTTGAGTCTGACGGAGATCAAGGATAATAAGGACAGTCCCAGGCAGCGTAGTGGCTCACGGGTCTTAAAGAGCAGCCCCTGCCCCATCACCTTAACACAAGGGAGCACCATGACGGGGCCCAGCACGCCCGAGTCCACCACCCCCACTGGAAAGAGCACACGCCGCAGCTTCTGGGACATACTGGTCAGTTCCTTACAGGCTTTGCTAACGCGCTCACCGGGCTAGCAGGTCAGTGAGCGTGGTTGTTGTGTGTTCGTCCCAGCAGAGTAAACCCGACTCCTCGGAGCTGGGAAGCCCGAAAACGACTGACGACATTGTGCAAGAAAGAGGAGAGGAGGGACGCGTTGCCCGGCGAAGGCACAAGACTGAGAGCGTGAAGCAGCAATGGTCCCAGGAGAAAGTCGGCGAGCTGGAGCAGGCGCAGAGGTTTGTTTTGGTTTATTTTCTCAAACCATTCCATCTTCAGTGCTGAGCTAAAGACTCACAGTAGCACCCTTGCTGCAGAAGGCAGGCATGTCAGTTGGAGGAGGGCGAAGCCGGCGCCCTGCATCCCGTCTACCAGCTCACCTCCCAGCCTTGGATCTCCTTCATGGCCGAGCTGGGTACTCTCAACTCCTTCTACGCCCGATCAGGATGTATTTTCTCACCAATTTGCGGACGTCTGCTTGGAAACAGGTTGCCCCTCCATTCAGCAGTGCACGGCCGAAATTGCATCTCACTTCTTGCTGCGGTCCATCCTGGCGGAGGTGGTCAGTCTGGTCAGCTCCCTGGCCAACGACACAAATGTCAAGGTCTTTGCCAAGACAAGGTGAGCTTCCGGTTCCACCATGCCAGCATCCTTAGTCATCCCAGTACTCTGTTATTCTGTTATTCTTGTATTAAGTGTTCACGGTCCATCTGGGAACTTGAGTGACACCTCTTAAAAATGTCAAATTAATGTCTCCATCCCTTCCCCAGCTGCCCAGCATCTAGAGACATCTTTGTACCTTCCACCCTGGTCCAAAACCTCTGGCTGTGTCCTGATCCTTCCAGGAGCTTCATTCTCATTGGGAGAAACTTCCATCAGTGGCACTGCAGCACTGAGCTAGGTAACGTTCCTTTCTTGTTTTGTTTGAGATGACACCTAAAAGGAAAATCTGGCCCATCATCCACATTCACGTTGTAACGATATAAAACGAGACAGCTCGTTACTGCACGTACGGGACACACTTATTCCGCCTGTAAAGCCTTCTGAGAAAGACTCCAAAAACGCTCAATATTATGAGGGAAAAAAGAGTGGCACCCCGTATCCTTTAGTTTAGCATATGCAGCCCTCGCTGGGAAAAGTTTGGACATTCCTGGTTTAAAATAATAAAATACTAAGGTAAAGTATTACATGTTATCATGAATCTACCTGCTGATGCAGGATCACAGCATGTATGCAAAACATTGTTAGAGTTGTTTTTTTGAGGGCTTCACTGTGGAAATGTGTCCTGTGACGTGTATTGTTAGCTCCCTCATGCTAAGGGAAATAAATATGTATTCATGTTTCACATAAGGATTGTGGATGATGGGAAAAATTCCCCAAAAAGTGTAGTTTTCCTTTAAAAATTGGCAAAATTGACTGAATTAAAAAAAAAATATTGACAGTATTGAACTTCTTTGTATGCTCATTTGACATGTAAGACAGGTAAATGTAATTTCAAACAGTTAATGAAGCTTTTATCAAGGCCACAGTTTGATTCTGGGACAGATTATGCCTATTTTTTAGGAAGGAAATGACCGTTATATGAATAGTTCTGTGTGGAAGATAATTGTGAAAACATGAACGGCCGTGACGTCACTGTTGACCGCCTGACGTTGTATGGTGTCTTGTGCAGTATGTGCATGTTTGTGTTTATATATGTGAATGTCTTAACACGCTGTGTTATCTAACATCAGTTTGCGTTGCGCCGTGTCCCCTCTCTGTACATGTCGGCTGTCTGTCCTGTCTGTGCATCTCACGTCGGCCACAGACGACAGTTCTGGGGAGGAAAACATGCCAGCGCTAAATAGGTTCACACGTGAGTTTGACTTCCACATCTTTGTGTTCATCGAGCGTAGAGAGCGCATCCTCTCTTTTGTTTTGCGTGCCTGTGTCGGGCGAGCTCTCCGTCTTGCTTCGGTTGAGCGTCTGTTGCCTTCTTCCTGTGTCCAGCACACAAGGGCTTCCAGCGCTTTGAAGCCTCGGAGCAGCAGTGCGACTGCTCGGGTTTTGGCCAGACCGGGTCAGCGGCTCCACGACAGAGGTTTCTCTTCATCGATATCCGGGACAAAAAGGTGACTTGGCGCGCACGGCGTGATCATATAATATACGGCCACCTCGATTGACAGGGTTTGCTCACCAGGTGACACTGTACAGTTACAACTGGTCCGTGGACTTGGGTGCCTCCCTGAACCGAGAGCTGATCCGACTGGTAAAGTGGCAGAACGCGAGGGCCCACGTGCTCCACTGCCTGCTCAGCCAGAAGATGGGCCTCTTCCATCACCACTGCTTCTCCGACGCTCCGCTCCACGACATGGACTCCAAGCGGGTAGGTAATAACTGCGAAACCAAAGATGCAGGCGCGACTCTATGGAATATTGCACACACTATTTCAACAGCTGCCCTTTCTAACGGTCACCAGCCTCCCATCTGGTTGGGGACGTCTGCTAGTTCAGGTGGAAGCAGCCTGGCAGGCCAGCATCTGGAATTGCGGTGGCATGAGGCTGCAGGTCCCCGGGGACCCGTGCATGCAGCTGTTGTGTCCCAAGGAAGTCAAACTCTCTTTTTGTAAATCAACATTTACATGGAAAACAGCAATCAGCCATGATCATTAGATGTACTTAATGTTATGACCATAACATAGTGCGTAAAAGTGTGCTACTTAATTACACAGCTTAACAATAGCCCATAATATTTCTGTTGATTTTGTAACTCCCTATTATAAAATACTATGTTGTAATATTTTTCTGTTCCATGATGTTTGGGAATGAAATCTATCTTCTTGTTTTCCGTCACAACTGCCACTACTGGGCGGGAGAAGAATCTTGTATTACCTCTGAAAAAATGCAGAATCAGCTCACGATAACAGTATGGATTGTAGGTCCCTTCCTTTGCGATGCCATGAATAGCGAAAGGTACCTCACCATGCCGAGAGTCTGGCGGGTTATCAGCATTTGGGAGAATATTGAAGATTTAATTAGCATGCCAGATTTTGCTATTGTTGTTCATGAATGGCAGAATGCCCACTTCCCTGTGAGATGCAAGGCTCATTGTGGTCCACCTGAGTGCCAGCCAGAAGTCCTGACTTAACACGCTGTGACTTTTTTCTTTGGGTTTGGTTAAAGGAGTGAAGAAAGTGTATTGTTCAGGAGAACAGCGTACTTTGATTAAAAAGTTGTTTGGAGAGTGGAAAACCTATGAGGAGGTGCCAAAAAATATTGGCTGTTCAGATAAAATGATCTCTAAAATGGAGAGCAAAACTAGAGACATGTGGCAGAAAACTGAAGACAACTATCAAGATGGATCATAGAATAACCAGAATGGCAAAGGCTCAGCCAATGACCAGCTCCAGGATGATCAAAGACAGTCTGGAGTTACCTGTAAGTACTCTGACAGTTAGAAGGCGTCTGTGTGAGGTCAATCTATTTACAAGAATCCCCCGCAAAGTTCCTCTGTTAAACAAAGGCATGTGCAGAAGAGGTTACAATTTGACATCAAAAATGCTGTTTGTGAAGCAAAACCAAGAAATGTTCATGAATTGTGGAAGGTTGTTAAAGAATCTTGGAGGGGAATAACAGCTGAAAGGTGCCACAAGTTGGTTGAGTCCATGCCAGACAGATGTGAAGCAGTTATAAAAAAGTAAATATTAGTTTAGTCATTCGCAGGATTGCCAAATCCCACAAACCAAAAAGTTTCTACAAAATAGTTTGGAGTTTGTAAAGTCACCGGTAGACACTGCTATTTTTTGGAACACACCCCTTTCAACTAATTGGCCAATTGCACAGCCTTAAGAGCGTGCATATCATGAATGCTGGGTCTTGTTTGTTTTCCTGAGAATCTACTGCACCTACTGGTTTGCCATGTAGTAATAAAAATATATTAATAAGAGTGATTAATCTGGTTAGTCAATTTGGACTGCTATTATTTTGAACACTACTGGATATAAAGTGGTGTCAGAATTTGTCCTGCTTGGTGAGTATCGATGAGTCACCACGATGCTGTTAGGGGTCCATGGGTTGATATTTTATTAGAAGGAATCAATTTTATCTTTGAGATTGCGCTCGCGGGGTTTTACTGCTTTTATTTTAGTTAGCCCATTTCCTGTTCTGAGCACCTCAGCAAAACCAACTTTTATTAAATGTGCAGCCAAGATCAATATTTGACAGTTGTTTCTGCAGTCAAAACCACAAAACAACTTCTCAAACCCTCTCTGCCACCTCTTTGTGTACGCCCGATCGCCTCCTGGAAGGCGACTTTGTCACAGCGATGTTTACTTTCCTTCGGAATTTGAGTCATGGTAACACACCGAGGTTGAATGGGAAGAAACCCGAGTCTTCGAATGTTACACGCACCCTTTTATTGGCGTACTGGTGAGTGTAGCACAATAGGGCACAGGATAGAATGTCATTGGACTATACCATGCAGGAAAACAATGGAATACAAGTTGAGGCAGGAATGTGGACATTCCACAGATAAACCAGTAAACTATAACGTCAAGAAAAAACGTACGTGTGTGCATGTTGATCCCAGACGTCCTCTCCAGTCCAGGCAGGTCATATGGAGTTTTCTTGACATGTTGTGTGGTACTAGAGGAGATTTATTGGAGCAGCATCTTCCAGCAATTGCCCTTTAAGTGCCCCCCTTCCCATCCTCCTCCCAGCCTCCTCCGTTTCCCTGCGGGCAATTCCAAAGCAAAGCGAAAGAACAGCAAGAAGTTGACTTTTGCTTTCCCTCCGATGGCTTTCATGACGGCATTGCTAATGAGTTGGGACAGGAAGCAGAGTCAGAGCAGCATAAAATTTGCCTGAACCGGCCTTCATCTGTCACGGCTGTGATGAGAGGCAGAGGGGAGCACCAGCGCGCAGTTTGAGCCTCCATCCTTCGGGCACTCCGGGCCCTGAGCTGCTCCGCTGAGCAAACTCGCCCCAAAGTTTCTCTCAACAGCCAGTATGACCAGAACTCAGGGAATTAAAAGTGACTAACAAGGCGTGTGGACATAAAGGCTCCTGCCGCCACCTCGGAGGTTGTTTGCGGGTCGGAAGAAGTCTGTCCATATTGTCGTTTCTCCACAACGTCCCCCCCAACAAGTATAAACATCTAACTCATGTCCTTCCTCTCCAGGATCCCAACCCTTTCCTCGGGCCGGCCATGGAGCCAGACACGCTGCTGCGGAGTCCTGTGCCTCCGCTCCACAGCAAAGAGCAAGGCAGGCTGTCCGGTTCAGGCCGAAGTCTCGCTCCTCTCCACTTCCCCTCCGAACTGCTGCCGTTTGACGAGGCTCTGAGGGACGTCTGCACCATCCGACCCTTGATGGAGGGCGACGCTGTGGCCCGACATGGCGGCCAGCTCTTGGAGATCAAAGTGGCCGAGCGAAGAGGTGAAAGCAACAATAAGTGTACACCGATGCTATTTTTTTAAATTTATTTTTTACATTTCCTGACCCGTCATGTCTCTGTGTGGCCAGAACTGGAGAAGCAGATGAAGATTGAGAACCTGTTTGTCACATGGCAGCAGAGGTCGGCTCAGTCCAACATGCCCATTGCGGTGAGCTCTCACCCAGTCCGTCGCACTTTCCTGAGCTGCAGTCTAAAGGGAACGGGCAAGGCTTGCTTGTCTTTTGGTTTGGAGACAGCATCAAGCAGCATATTATGCACTGTCTGGACTATTCAGTGTAATGACAGTATGTGCATGATATAAGCTGCTGGTTTTAGGTTGACGGCATTGTGCTACTTCTCATTCATAACAGTCAAAGTGTGTTCTTTCCTCGAGCAAGCAGTCACTACTGAGTGTCTTCCTCAGATGGCCGACCTCGAGACCCTAAAGCAGTCGTCCAGGCTGGTCCACTACTGCGCCACGCCGCTCCTGTTTGACCCCATCTTCCGCAAGCAGATCCAAGAGGAACAAGCGGTTCCGCCGCCAGCGAAGGTACAGAAGCAGCAGGAAGAAGATTCCAGACTATCCATGCTGATTTGTGCTCTATGTGGGCCAGAAGCGACACCGCTCCAGCGACTCCACGGCGTCGGGCCGCGACCGCAGCTACAGCACTGACTCTGCCGACATGCTGCCCAGCCGACTGAAGGAGGAGCCGTGGCTGCTGGACATCTCCAGCACCTTCCTGCAGCAGTATGTGCAGTACCTGCAGAGCATGGGGTTCATCCTGGTGCAGGTGCGCCCGCAGTCCCCGGCACGCAGGTTTGTACCTCCATTTGAGATCCGGGATTGCAGCACCAGCAGCGCGCTCGCTCCTCCACACATTTGTCACTTGTAGTGGGAAACTTTTCCATTTCGACCTTTCACCCCACCGAGCACCACTGCCCCCTGGTGGATGCTGTCACTTTCAAGGCTCCCGACATGTGTGACTCACTCTGCCCCGCGTGTAGGCTGGGTTCCTGCGGGCATTTTGGGCTTAAACTGGATCGGGACTGACCCCCTCTTACCCGTCCCGTGTCTCTTGCAGCATCGCCCGGGCTCGCGCTGCCATGCTGAGCTCCATGTCATCAGAGGGGAGGATGTCTTTTTCTTACGTGAAGCAGAAGAGCGAGGACAGCCCCAAGGTGAGTCTTCACCTCAGAGAAGCAGAGGGGGCGGAGTCACGCCCGACAACAGAAATGTCTCACTCTTGCTTAAAATACTGAAACTCACCCATGGGCCGTTTGTGTAAACCAACCAGAACCAGAACATTACAGCAGTCTTGTGGATTTGCAGTATGCACAAAGTGCAAAGTGCAGTGTATTTTGGTGAGAATTTATTTTCCGTGTTATTTTCTAACATTGTTAGTCAGTTTGGATTTTAGCGTTGCCCTATTTTGGTCTCTTTTTAACTCGCGGGCCAAATTGGGTGAAAAAGTTTGGCGGAGGGGCCGTCTATACACAAGCGGCATCAAACAAAACGACATTCTTGCTCAACGAAAATATATCACATCACTTAAATCACTACTACTACCACCACGTGTGTGATAAACAACTAACCGCTGAACGTAACACGTAAACACTTAATTTAAAGCTGTTATATTCGAAATGCCTGCAAGGCATGATGGGTAGGCCTCAAACTATATGAACTATGAGCAATAAAACATTGCATATCAAGACTGTTAACTCTTTTTTGTTTACTTTTCCTCCTCAACGTATTTTGCAATCTAGCAAAAATACGACAAACACAGCAAAATGTTGAAAGGGTACCACAAGCTACCCAGCATGGCTTGCAGCTGGAATATATGGGTGTTTTTTAACAAGGGTGTAGATATGTGTGCCTTTGTATGGTGCCTTTGGGTGTTAAAGGTTTTAAAAAAAATAAAAATAAATAAAAAAGGATTTAGGCGATTTCCGGATTAAGACACTTGGCTTAGTCTCTGGGGATTCGTAAAGTCTCCGGATCAGTCGAGAACAACGGAATTTCAAAAAAATGTTTGGGTGAAAGTTTACCCTCAAGATCGCTGAGTGGATAATTTCACTGTCAATCAAAAAGATTCCGCCTCAAACAGATCACGCAGAAGCCGAGCATCCGAGCCAACCCACTGCTCCATAGACCACCAGAGACGCTCAGCATCTCTGCGGGTTTTCGCACGGTAGAACAACCCACTCTATGCTTCCCAATCCAAGTCAGTAGACGTTCAGCGTCCGACTGTAAAGGAAGTGGTGTCAGTTACCTGTAATTAGTATCTGATTGTGAACACATGATGAAGGTATTCTAGCCACTTTTTGTAGACATTATAGGGGCTTCCCTTGCAGTTTTAGAGCAAAGGCCACTGGTAAATACACAAGACTTCTTATTCCGTTTTTCAGAGCACCGTGTCCGCCACCACTGCGTATCACCTCCAGAGGGCGCTACCAGGCGGGATCGTGCTGATGGAGTTAGCGTTTCAGGTAAGAGCTGTATTCATAAATTCTGGTACCCTCACATCAGCAAATGATGTTAAACAGCGCTCTTAGCATGATGCAGTACATTTTCCTTTGCCAAAAGTGGATAAGAAACAGCACTGATTGCCAGTGTGGAGGAGGGGAAAAGTGCTGTCCTCTTTTTGTTTTGTTGGCATTTGCTGGACCATGCAGGTAATGAGGCGGTTAAAGTGTTGTAATGGAGTGCTTTGGAGCTTCAATGAGTCTTCGTGAGGTTAATTTACTGCAAGGCGGTCGCTAACGATGCTGTCAATGTGTTCTCCGGCAGGGCTGCTACTTCTGTGTCAAGCAGTACGCGCTGGAGTGTTCCCGCATTCCCATGGGACAGTCCGTCAACTCCCAGGTAGGCGCTGTGCACCGCCATCAACGCATGTCATGAGTCTTTGTTTTGATAGTTGCAGCTTGCAGAAAGTTAAATGTTCATGCAAGGCTGCATGCGATGGTGGAAGGCGTGAATAATGCAGACGGTGACACCAATAAAGTCAACACAATCAAAAGCTCTGTAAAGGTCAACTTTCAAGGGGGTGGGTTTTTTTTTCATTTCATTGATTTTTTTTTAAAACATTTTTTTTGTTTTTTTTACTTCCGATCCGATCCCAATGCCTGAATTTGGATATCTGCCGATCTCGATACCATTCTGATACCATAGCTCTGTTTGCTTTAATATGCCAAAAGAATATCAGCAAACCCATGAAACAGTTTTTTAAATTTAATTACACATTACTTCCGGGTCTCGCTACATTTGCATAAGCAGCTCCTCGTCAACGGCAAATATGATAAATGTGTCTACCTGAAAGATTTATTGTCAGCTGCTTTGCTGCTATTTTTCTAGCTACGTTTGCTGACAGCATCAAAGCACAGACGTGGCTCTTGGTTCGCTGGTGTCAGCAATTTCACATACAGGAATGCCTCGTTAATTGCGGCTAACTGGTTCAGGAGCCGACCGTGATAAGTGAAGTTGGGTTCCTGTTTTATAAATGGAATATTTATATAAAACTAGACATAAATTAATACACATATTGTCACCCTAACATTTGTATTACGCAATGTAGTAGACATAACCAGATAAAGTTTTATTTTAGTAATCCATGTTATAATGATTGTTATTTAAAGCTGCTTTAGGTAATTTAAGGCTGCAAGAAAAGCCTGTTGTTTTGGCGCTCAACAAGAACAATTACTGACACCTAGTGATCAACATGGAGTACTACATTTACAAGTTGAATGGCGTTCTTAATGGCTTATACTTAAGCTACTTTTACATAAAAATGCTTAATTTGGCCAAATATTGTGTACAATTTGCATAATGTGATGGTTTTTTTTTAATTCATACGGTGATCATTTATTAATGAATTCATTTTTGAAAAACTGCGATAGAATGAAAGAGCGATGAAGCGAGAGGCGATTCTACATGATTGGAATGTGATACCAAAGCTGGATCGGATCGGCCCCATCCCCAATTGTTTCATTTATTTGTGTAGCGTTCCATCCTGTTGTGTCTCTGTCCTTCTCACACACACAGACACACACACACACACACACATCATTTCATCTCTCCATCAGGGCAGCCTTCTCACCAAACCTCGTTGCAAGCCGTTCCCAGACACCACCCCAGTATCTGACTGTGCGGTACGTCCCACCAGCCATTCTCCTGGACGGGGGATGGAGGGGGGGTGGGGGGTTCTTTAGCTGCAGTCCGGCATCAGCCCCCCTCCCTCTCTCCCCCCCCCACCCTTTGCCGCTCTCCTTGCTGCAGTCCCTCCTTCCACACGTTTTGTCTTTTGTCTTTTATGGGATGGCTGGCATTGTAACGAAATGAGACCTTTCTGCTTACTTTCAGTGGTCACATGAGCAAAGGTATGAGTATGGCAGTGACCTTTGACCTGTCCGGCTCCTCTGCAGCTCTCCCTGTTTGTGTCCATGCTTGCTGGTGACATCCTTCGCTTGTGATTGTTCCGCCATGCTGCAGCGTTTGCGTCCTTGGGAGCTGAGCTTTCCCCGCTAGGATTTCTGCCTCTGTCGCTTCTTTGTGTTGTCTTTTACTTTGAAGGGGTCACTCATTAGCATACTGCTGAACTGCTCACCGATCAACACTAGGCTTGATTTCCTTCGTTCCTATGAATCTGTGCAAAAATGCGCGTGGAGTTCCGCAAGGCTCATAGTCAGAGCCTCTGTTAGTCTTTTGTTTTCCAGCACACACACACACACACACACACAGCCGCTTTTGTTTTCCCAACATACTTTGATCCCGCCATGATTTCACCTCCTTGGCTCAGTTTATTACTGCATTGAATATCAAATTTGAGTGGCACCACCAGTGCACCTGCTCTGCCACCTAACCTTCCAGTTTGTTCCTGTGAAAGTCGCACTGAGAGTTTAATTGACCAGAACGGGAGCCGTGGCGGATTGTAGATGACGGATTAATAACCACGCCGGCTTGATAGTCACGCGAGCACACGGGGGCGGGGGGCGTCGCACCTCCGCTTCAGAGCATCCCAGCGGCCTCCTGCTGCCGTAGATAACCAGCTAAGAGGTCACACCTAATTTGTCTGCCAGGCCACAGGAACACCGCAGGGAGGAGGGGAAGAGTTCATATTTTTTTGTTCTTCCGTGACTCAAGAATATTCTCGGCTCTTTATCGTCTTCCGGCAGCCTGACGAGCGTGTTCTCAAGCGTTTTGGATTGGATCTCCAAAGTCCACACCGGTCTTTGAATAGGATTCAGCATTAATGTGAAGGATGTGAACGTTTCCCCTTCTTTCCTTCCCTCCATCCATTTTCTACCATTGAAGGGTGAGCTGGAGTCTATCCCAGGTGACATTGGGTGACTGGATCGCCGGTCACACATAAGACACATTCACACCAACTAAGACGATAACGAGCATGTTTTTGGATGACAAAACCCAAACAAAGATGGGAAGAATGACTCCACCAGACTGTAAGGCAGACATTATAAGCATATGCAAAGCAGCGCCATTGATTTGCTGATGACCCCAAGCTTCCCTTCTAATGATTTCCCAGAATGCTCAGCAGCTCCGGGTCAGAGCACACACGTGTTGTCCTCAAGCGGCTCTCTAACGAGCGCCGATGCTATCTTTCAGCTTTCCATGCTCTTCACCGAGGAGTGCGACAAGGTGCGCGACCTGATGCACGTGCACTCCTTCAGCTACGACTTCCACCTGCGGGTGGTGCACCAGTACCTGGTGGGCTGCCACATGACGCTGCGCCAGGGCTACCAGCTCACAGACTTCCTCAACGATTTTATCTTGCAGCATCCCGACATCCCCAAGTTTGGACGCAACCACATCTTCCAAGGTCTGCATGTTTCCTAGACAAGAAAACCCTCCAGAGATATCTAATTGTCCTTGTGTTGCCCATCAGGGAGCTTCTCCATCTCCACGGGGATGATAACAGCCCACCAGCTGTACAACTACATGACCGACCACGCCAGCACCTACGGCATGAAGCCCCTACGCATGTCCAAGGCCGCCGTCCCCACCGACACCAAGAAGGCGACGCCTGACCTTCATGAGTACGCGCTGGTGGCGCTGTGGAACAGGTAGAACCTCCTCAGGAGCTCAACGGAGATGCCTCGCCTGACTTTGATTTCCTTCATACTTCAGCTCCGGCTCGTACAAGGACCTGGAAGGTCTCCATCACCACGACGACTTTGACGTGTCCCTGGTGGTCTGCCACAATGCTGCCCCCTTTGAGGAGCAGTCAGACGGGGAGAGGCACCTGCTGAGGTACAGGTGATGACGTTTGACGAAGATCCCTCTCTAATGTATGTGTTGGTATGCAGGCTGCGCTTCTACGTGATCATGACCAGCCAGAGAGAGCTCTTTCCCCGACTCACTGCCGACATGAGACGCTTCAAGAAGCTTCCTCAGATCCACCGTGATGCCAGCGAACCGGGCGGCCGTCTTCCCTCGGATCGGGCTGAGGCAGGCACCTCTCCGGGCGGCGAGCAGGACCTCTGGGAGGAAACGCTGTCTGAGGCCGTGGTCACCTCCACACCCAGCGACGGCAATGAGTTTTACCCACTGGTGGGCGCGGCCAAGCCTCACGGGCTATTGTACTCCTCCCCTCTGTTCCCCTTGCTCAACAACGAGGTTGCGGCCGCCCGCCGGCTGATCCAGGCCAGCGTGGAGGAGGCCATGGGTCACTGCCGCAGAGACAACCTGTGGAGGAGGCTCCTCCATGGCGAGCACCTGGCGTTGGACAAACTCAAGCTGACCAAGCTGACTTTCAACGAGCTGGAGGAGCTGCTGGAGGCCGTCCAGAGCCGCTCGGTGGGAGAGATTGACCCCCAGCTGGTGAGACCTGTTCTTGTCCTTCAGACCTGATGACAGACTGAAACACACTTCTACTGTTGCTGCAGGACTGCTTCCTGAACATGAGTCCAGCCTGGTACCAGAGTCTTATTAAGGTTTTGCTCAATCGATTCCCTCAAAGCTGTCGGCATTTCGACGACAACGGCATCCAGTATCTGGTGAGGCGTTTTCTCCGTTCTCTGCTGGCCTTCTAAACAACTGGGTCAAAGACACTGAGCCAGTATGACTTTCTTCTAGGCTGTTCTAAACCAGAAGTTCACAGACTGCTTTGTTTTGGTCTTTCTGGACTCCCAAGCTGGAAAAACTGTAAGTTGTCCCAACCTACGTCAAGTGTAAATTCTGTGTATTCTAAACATCCAAACGCCATCTTTTCCTTCCAGAGCTTGAAGGTTGTGCTACGAGAGCCTCTGCCCCCTCAGCCGCAGGACGGCAGTAGCCCGCCGCCCCAGCTGGTGTCCATGTACCACCACCTGGAGTCGGTCATCAACACGGCCTGCTACAACCTTTGGACCGGACTCTTGTGACGGTCTGTTCACGCAAGTAGGGCTCTTCAAGAAGCAGGGTGTGCGAGATTACAAACTCAGGAAATTTAGGTGTTGTGTGATGCCAAAAGACATTTTTACACTTATGGATGATGTTCTTCCTCTTCAGATTGTGCACAGCTCTGAGACGTGCAGCTGTCGATTTGGGGCTTCGGATCTGTGAGCGTCGGTAGACGAGAAAAGCTTCATCCCGCCGCGGAGTGATTGAAGAGGTGTAAAAAGCTTTGCAGCTTTGGACGCCACACTTCGGAGTGACAGACTCCGTGACGAGATGGAACACTTAACTGGTGCCTTGTGAGAAACCACGTCAGTGTTTGTTCTCAGATTTCAGTCTTGTTTTTTAGGCTTGTCAAAACCGCTGCATGCATCACGTGACCTCAAGTGCCTGTTTTGTTTTTGTTTTTTCAAATGGACTTTTAACTCTCTAACTTGTGATTGATCCTGCACGGGCAAAGCAAACAAACTGAAGGACAATGGTCGCTTTTGCGGGACGCTTACATTAGGAAGTGAAACACTGGAGAGTTGTCATGTGACCGGTGCGGAAATGCACATTGTAAGACAGAAGCACGGTCCTACATGGCATGAAAATACAGGACATTTTACACAAAATAAATCACAAAGACTCAACTTTGTGGTTCTTTCCACATTTTGTATTGCATTTGTGTTTTTTATGTCACTTCCTGTTATTCCAGTAATGCTTCAGCCAACCCAAACCCTCCTGTGTGCTTCCTGGGCAAAGACAGTTAAAAGTTAATGTCACATCTGAAGTCAGAGCGGGTTGAACCGACGCGTCGCATCAATCCCGCCCACCTCGTGGCTTGTACTCGCAGCCCACGTAGCCCTGGTAGCCCAGCTCCTCCAGCGTGGTGAAGAGGTAGTCGTAGTTAAGCTCTCCGGCGCTGTCCGGCTCGTTCCTGCCTGGAACCTGAGCCACCTGAACGTGACCTGAGAGACATTGAGAATGACCTGCATAGCTCTAGCCCACCTTCAACATCAATATAGTTAAAAAGTGTTTGTTTTCTTGTTCGCTTTGAGCTCTCTTCCACAGGCTAACTTCAAAACAGGTATGTCGGGGAATGGTAGCCAATGTCAAGACATCAGAGTTTGTGTGTCGACGGGTAAACCTTTTAACATGCTCAGCTTGCGAGTTTCACCGACTCACGGGTGCTCAGCGGAGACTCACGTTTCCATGACTCATGATTTCACAAAAACTCCAGTTTCACTGACGTCGACAAAGAATCTGATTTAATTCACAGACTGGTGCTCGATGAAGACTCAAGTGTCACTGACTCAGTCTTTCACTGGAGTGTCATTGACACACAAGCTGACATACCTGTGTTTTATTAACTCACAGGTTGACAAGACCTGAGTTTCAGTGACTCACGGGTTTACAAGACCTGAGTTTCAGGTAGATGAAGACTGAAATTTCACTGACTCACGGGTAGACAAAGACTCTATTTTTACCGACTCATGGGTTGACAAAAGTCAAATTTATCAAACTCACAGGTAGAGGAAGATTCAACTTTCATTGACTTACAGTTTGACGAAGACTCAAGTTTCACTGACTCATAGCTTGACAGGACTCAAATTTCACTGACTCATGGGTAGATGAGAACTGGTGTTTCATTTACTCTAATTTAACGAATGCTCGTGTTTCTTTTACTCACAGGTACTTAATGACAAGTCGAGTTTCACAGACTCGCGAGAACAACTGACTCACAGGCTGACGACGACTTGAGTTTTACTGACTCAGAGGCTGACAAAGACTCAAATTTTACTGATTCAGAGGTGCCCGACAAAGACTGGAGTTTCACTGACTAATGGGTTGACAAAACTCGAGTTTACTGATTCACAGGTAGCTGAAGACTCAAATTTTACTGACTCACGGGTTGATTTTCACTAACGAGTTGAGTTAAATTTCGCTGAGTCACAGGTAAACGACTCATGTTTTACTGATTTAAAAGTGCTCGATGAAGACTGGCTCACGAGTTGACAAGACCTGAGCTTTACTGACTCGCAGGTAGACAAAACTCGAGTTTTACTGACTATAGAGGAAGACTACAGTTTCACTGACTCACAGGATGACGGGGACCCGAGTTTCACTGACTCACAAAACAAAAGCAGCACAAACATTAATTTTAATTGCACAAAACAGCACAAACGCAGCACAAACAAATTGGATTATTATGGTTTCATTCGGAGTAAATGGGGGGCTGGATGAAGTTTGGTTGACCTATAAAAGAAACTGTAATAACTAAAACATTTTTTTTTTAAAAGCAGCACATACGCCGCACAAACAAATGAGACTATTTGACCTAAGTGAGGGGCCAACCTCATATAGGTGTCACTATGTGGTGGTCTACTGTATTTTAGAATTTATATTAAATACTAGCTAGCCCCAGTTTGTGTTCTACTTGTCTTATAATTACTAATAATTAATTAACTCTTACTTACCCATCATAGGTAAATACTTGCGCATGTTATGTGTCATGTTTCCATCCATGATTTGCCAATGAAAAACATCCTAAAAGAGTTGGTTTGTTAACATCTCTCCATCGCCTTGACAAATAAAGATGGAGAGCTCACCATTTGCAGTTGGATATTTGCCTTTCCGACTTTCTGCAAGATGGCGGCGGCTGCGGCACATTGGATGAGAGTCAACGCGGCGAAGACCTACTGCTGAAGATGTTCTTACCTTGATGGGGCGAGTCCAGGAAATACCTGGGCTCGGTTAGCCGCGTGTTGATGGGCTCGATCAAGCCGACGATTCCGTCCTGTCGGGAACAAGCGTCACAAGTTTGCGGCTTCAAGCTACGCCGTCAGTTCACCTTGGAGAGGAGCTCAGCGGCGTACGTGAGGTTCTGGACAAAGATGGCCTCCATCTCCTTGGCGACATCGCCTCTCTGCGCCCCCATGGGAATCTTGCCGGCCATCAGGTGGATCCTGACGGTGGAGGATAATGACAAACACATTCTAGAAGCACAACACTTCTCTACTGTACCTGTAGGCCTTGGTACTAGAACAAATACAGTATTTATTAAATGTGTGTGTTTGACCTTTTGCACTCCAGTGCTTTTGCCAGCTTGAGGGCCTGGGCCAACCCTTGTTTAAACTCTGCCTCTCTTCCTGGTACCGCCCCCAGACCCAAATCTCCCCCACCGAGGTCACCTGCAACACACACCTAAAGATGATGATGATGATGACGACGACGAAGAGGAGGGTTTGGTCCATCAGAGAGGATGCTGCGGCTCACCGGGCGGAGTGTTGATCAGAACCACCTCCAGTCCCGTCGCCTCCCGGACTCTCCGGAGCTCCTCCGGATCCGAGTCGTAGAGCCAGGCCGCCTCTACCGCCTGGAATCCGGCCGCGGCGGCAGCGTACATCCGCTGACTGAAGTCCGGCAGCTCGGTGAAGAGCCAGCTCAGGTTGGCACAGAACTTGAGCGGAGGCATGGCGCACAGGTTTGCACAGACGTGGACCGAGTTGATGAACTTGTAGACTTTCACTCTTCAAGTTGGCGGAAATGTCGCAAAGCGGAAGTGAAGTAGGTAAATAAAGTGCTCACGTGACCTGTTTATTCGCCTACAATAACGATGTACAGAGCAATCCTCAGTAAAGACACAACTCAGACCTGGACGCTGCATTTTTGTTTTGTTTTGCCCTTTTACACGTGTTTTGTTGTGTGGTGTGTTGTTTGATTGGGAACCGAAAGAGACGGCTCTTTTTGGTGAAGGGATCCAAAGAATCCAGCTGTCTAAACATTTCCATCACTAGTGGTGTTTGGTGTAGTGACGTCATCCTATTTTTACACAATAAATTTATATATGACATGAAAAAATCGGAGGAGCAATTTGGGAGCCGAAATAGCCGGCTCTCTCTGAAGAGCCAAAATTTCCATCACTAATGGTGTTCGTTGTTGTGACGTCATCCAGGTGCACGCGCAGCTGTCCTACGGCGTAACTACGCCATTTTTTAATGAACACGTTCATTCTTCGCTTTATTAGGTACCACTCCAACATGTTAAAAAAATGAAAGTGGGCGTTTGCTTTCAGCTACATTGGCTAGCTTGTGTGGTATTAAGTTTCTACCTTTGATGTGAATAATAAGTCAATGTTGGGGGGGGGGGGGGTGCGCAATTTGTGCTTTGACCCGAGTTACGTCGGCCATCTTGAATTTGCTATCAAGCACAATAGGGCTCTTTTTTATTTTGGAAGTTGTCCTACCTAAACAAAAAACTTTCCCAACACTCGTTTTTTCTCCGCATTACAGAGTTCTTGAAGTAAAAACACGAAGAGAACTTGTGAGAAATCACAGCCGTCGCCCTGCGGGCAACCTGGCAGCCATGTTGGCGGGAAGCGTCACTGGCGTGTCATCTACTGGCAGCGAGGAAGTCAATTAGCGCACACTCTCGCTGTCTTAGTGCCGCGACCCCTCTCCGAGGCTGCACTCGTTAACTGGCGGTTGTGTTGACGGCGCCCCCTAAAAGCGGCGCACACTTAGCAGCGCGCTGGCATGCAACGCTAGCTGTTCATATGTTGGTCGGTGCCATCTTTGAATTCAAAACAAGCCCCGCCCACTCTGACACACAGAGGGTGGGCAACACATTTTGGAAACAGTTAGGCTCGCGTGGCTTTAAAAAAAAAATATATATATATATATATATATATATATATATATATTTCTTGTACAAAACATTAAAAAGTAGTCTGTGACTTTTCCAGGTTCATTCCCGGCCGCCCACAGAGCAGAACCAGAAGAGGAGCTAATTAGAGGCCGCGTTCAACTGGAAGGAAAGGTGAGAAAATGCAACAAGTTTACAAAATAAGATGTAGAAAGCACGCCAATTACTTTCAACGAGCATGCAGGAAGAGAGACATTGTGCAGTCACCAGGACGCTTCCACGCCATCTGCCACTGGAAGTCCACCTTGAGAGAATGAGGCTAATATTAGCAGCTTGCACCCCTAGCCTGGAGGGCGGGGGTGCCATCTGCTGCCTTGTTCGACATGAGGGGAGGGAGACCTGACCGCACAATGTGTGCATAAATGTGGACTGCATGCCACCTCTCCCTGTCCTTGCTCTGCTGTGTCTGGCAGTACGTACTGCGTGCAAACTGATTGATCGAGTGAGCGTTTATTTTGTAGGATTTGAAAAATTGACTTGACTCTCCTCGTCTTAATGGTAAAAAAAAACCCAGCCTAAAATATAAAGCATCAAAATCTAATTTACTAATTTACACTATGGAATGATATTTTTGTTTTTGTTATTAAAACCCCTTTTAATCAGTAACAGCACTCATTTTGTAACCTTTAGGGTTATACATATCAATGTCAATACAAGTACAATATTATTTGTATATAAACGTGATTAAACCATAAACATTTAACCTAAATACTGTATGTTTATAGGAGTGACTTGAGCGCGGCCTTTTTGATTGACGTGTGAGAACAGTGCTGTGAAAAGCTCGTCAGCCAATCAGCATCCTCCCTTTGCGGACTCTCCGTAAAGAACCGAGCGATGCCGAAGTCTGTCGATGGCAGCGAGCGAGCGTCCGCATGGAGCTTGTCTTCCAGAGAGGATGGTGGAAGACTGAGCTGAGCGAAACCACCGAATACCACCTGAACAGGAGAACCGAGCTGGATTTAATTTTTAGTTTGTTGTTTTTCCCCTCTTAATTTTCTTTTTATGGTGGACCGACGCACGAGAGGAACTGGGACTGTTTTTTTTTATTTTTTTGGAGCAGGTTTAATTTTTGGATCTTCTGCTTTGGACCACCTGTGCCGGCCCTTCAGGAAAATGGTGAGTGTGTGTGTGTGTGTGTGTGGCGTGCACGCCATGACACCTGGGCACGAGCCTGTGGCGTGCACACCCTGCTCAAAATCAATAGATGTTTCAACATGGCTGAACCAAATAGGTAGTTAGTGATCCTTCGCAGGAAATACACCATCTACGTTTTTAAACAGTATAGTACCAAAAATAATTTTTCTCTTATTGGCCCCCATCACCAAAAGACTGCTTAATTTGAATTTAGTGGCAATTTCCTCAAAGGAAATATTACAAAACATACATAGAAATATACATAACTGTTCCAGTGTCTTTTTTTAGCGTAGAGGCAATGCTTTCAATGTTATACAAGTGTAAAAAGAAGTCAAGCAGTATTACTAGTATAGAACAGGGCTGTCCATTAAGGGCCACATAGGGAAAAATGGAAGGATGCAAGGGCCACTGTGATATTTTGTAAAGAAACATGTAAATATGCTAAGAAGTTATACATATACTACCTCAAAAACTTTGTGGTTAGGTGAAAAATCCTATTATTAGTACAAACTTCAGTCTTTTTTTTTCTGCTATTTTGGCTGTTTTTGTCCTAAATATTTAATTTTTTTTATAATATGACTTTATTCCCATAATATTTTGACTTCATTCGCATAATATAACTTTTCCCCAACCTAATTTTCCAAAAATGACAGCTTTGTTTTGTTTGTTATATTATTACACCTTAAAAACATTTTTCCTTTAATATTTCAAATCTATGCCACTAAAACTATATTATTCTTCCACATAATATTATGACTTCTTTCTAACTTTCTCTTGCTAGAATGTGACAATTTTTCTCTTAATATCTTGACTTTATTCTCATACATGTTTTTTACTCTCCATTTTTGCTCTTTTTTAAACCTTCTTCTTTCCAATGTTTTTCTCAAAATTATGACTATATTCCCATCATATTTTGACTTTATTCTCTTAACACTATACCTTTTTCTGCAACCTAATTTATTGTTTTGTTTGATCCGAAGGATATTATGCAATTTTTCTTTAATATTTCCACTTTGTGCAACTAAAATGACATTATTTTTCCTCATAATACGATGTCATTCGTGTACAATTTTTCTCCTAATATATTGACTTATTTGTAAAATTAGTGCTGATATTTTTTTCATTTTTCTGTTGCGTGTTTTTTTTCCTGTTAACTTATATTTTCAGAATGTGCGGTGGGCCAGTAAAAGATCGTCTCCAGGCCACAAATGGCCCTCAGGCCTCACTTTGGACACTCCTGGTATAGAAGGTGAAGTTCTTGTTGCCCAATTTTGGACGTTCATCTTTATTTTGTGTAGAAAAAGCTCAAGAAAAAAAACAA